>JAIPUU010000954.1:0-45000 GCA_020466095.1 Chlorops oryzae
GAAATTTGCTCGCATGATTTTTATGACATGTAACGGCGGCAGTTGCTAGCCTTTAAATTTTCTATTTATTTTAACTCATATTGGATGAGGGTTGATATCTTAGAGCATTTTACCCAAATTGTAATGCACTTGCATAGCCTTGTAGTCGATCCAGGAGTCGATGTCGTTGGCATGCATTGAACATTTCGGTGCTGAGGTATACCCTATATTTTTTTTTATAAATCTAAGAAAATATTAAGTTCAATGTAAACGAATTTATAAAGATTTATATTTAAATTTGTTGACAATTCCATTGCAAGGCTCCCTAAAGTTCGGATAAAAAGTACATTTTTCCTCTTAAGTTAAAATGTTGATATAAAACGTCTATGATCGATCGCTTTTATTAAATCCTTTGTAACCTAATAATTCTTTTAAACTAAAATGAGTTTATTACAAAGGTTTTCTAAGGTAAGGTTAGGTTAGAGTGGATGCCACCAATAAAGGTGACACACTAAGGATTCACATGGGCCCGTTGTGATACGAATAATGGGAAAAGAAAGAAAAACAGAGACAAAGAAAACGACACTAACATCTACGACCTCAGCTAGGAGTTGAACCCAAAACCAACTACGGCACAAAGGCCGTCGCTTATTATTAAACATTTCTCGATTTTTTTATGAATAATACTTTAAATGTGCTTCAATCGGGTGTGTAGGTTTTTGGAAGTTCCAGTTGGTTGCTACAAAGGCAAACGTGACTAAGCATGCCGCATGACACAAATTGGGCGCCAACATAAATTAATATATTAATATATTAATATAGAAATTTTTCAATGCTTCCGAGGAAAATACACATACAACATATGTTTGGTTTTGCCTATTTTGATATGAAAATTGAGCAACAAATCCTACGATTGCATTTTATATGGCCCAAAAGCAAAATCTTAATGCGCGTTCTCAATTAAGTAAATTGGTCAACATCAGTTGTCTTTAAGATTCTTTCCTCCATATAGTACTATATGCTTTCTTCTTATGCCTTCTCAGGGCAATATTCATATCGTTCTTAACAAGAAAAGAGGTTAAGTATAAAATTCAAGTAAGATTATAAGGCTCAAATAACAAAGAAGTCCGAGAGAACCAAAAACACTTTGAAAGTGTAAAAATGTTTTCATTTCCGCTTCCGTTGCACTTTGCCATCATGGCGGGACCGTCATTTCCGTCTTCCGATTCTCACTGAGCAACACAAGCGCATTAAATGCACCCATTCACTCATGGAGCGTAAGATGTGAGCGCCGTTAAGTATACCTTGTTTCATTTCTCAAGCAAAAGGACGACAGCGAGAATTATATGAAATTATTTATCGCAGCCGGCATTAATGTAGACAAAGAGGGTTGGGCTGAAAAGCTTCACTTCTGCTGCTTTATTTGCAGCTTCTATGGCTAGAAGTTTTTATTTACATTTCATGGATATTGACCATGAAGGAGCAGAAACTTGAATGACGAGTAAATATCTGTAAGAGCATTTTAAAGTAATTTAACGTTAAAAAAGAAAATATTAATGTTTTTAGTTTATTTCAGGGAACAAAGGGATGGTTGAAAAAAATCATAATAAATCATTTTGAGCCCAAAAACCTCTGAAATTCTGAATAATTTAATTCAAATATGGTTAAAATCACTCACACGATTATCCTCTACACATGCAGTGTTGCCATGACCTAATTCATTTTCGAAAGCACCCTTTGAAATTATTTCTAGCCAATGGTTCTTGTATAAAAGAGATGATGTGAATAAAGCCCTCCAACTAATCGGATTCAAAGCACTGAATGAAATTTCCATTCAGAATTATTCCACAGTGCAAATTGATGAAAAGTCTTTAGGAAAAATATTCGGAATAACTTTCAATTAAAATTTTCATTTCATGAAAGGCTCAGGAATCGAATTTGATTATGCTGTCAATGGAGCGACTTTTCAGTTAATTAAAGGATTTGGTTTATTTCGGGTTGATTAGCTTTTTTCACAGATTATTACGCTGCACCTCGCTTTTGATCAATCTATGAAGCCAATAAGTTTATTTAAATCTAAATTATGAAAGGATATTAGAACAGATTTTCAACTAAAGGCTTAAATAAGCTATATTATTTTTGGATATTGCGTTTCAGCCTCTCATCAAAATGTGGAAAGTCAGGCCTGAAATACGTTCAATTTGGACACGTTAGAAAAGCAGGCAGCTTTAACGTAGTAAATATGTTGTACAGCACGAAAATTCTTTGCAACGTATTTTCTTGATGCGATCAATTCATAAACATGATGATTATTTTCAACCGCTGAAATTTGTGAACTGCTGAGAACATTCATAAATATTTTATGTTGAAGATAGAAAAGACTGATATGATAACTTTTGTACTTCTTGAAATATTGATGCACATCCTTATGCGACGTTTGTTGTACACACTGTAGACCGTTTCTAAAATTCCACAGCTCTACGTAGAGCTGCCGTAGACATATTTAGAGTAGAGCTCTTCTATGTGCTCTACAGCCTGTATACACTGCAGAAGATTTTTTCTCTACTATTGAATCGTTTAGTAGAGGATAATCGTATAGTTCGGCTATAAATTTCGAGATTTTCAAAAATTTCAAAAATTAAAAGAACATTTTTCAAATTCATTCCGTTAAAATGAGTCGTCGCCAAAAGCAAGTTTCTGCTGCCCTTGTTCTTTTGACTCAAGAAAAACTAGGAACTAAAAGAAAATGTTGGGAGCGTGTTTCGATCGCTTATGCTTTGGCTGAAAAAAAGTTGAGACATCGCTATAAATATGGTCATTTTTATTTTATTTTATTTTGACCATGACCACAATTCGCGAAATTCGCAAAAATTTCATTTTCACTGTTTTCAATTGAGTATTTCGCAGCTAGACAAAATGTCCTCTAACGGTTAAAATTAACCATGACCACCATTCGCGAAATTTGCGAAAATTTGATTTTCACTATTTTGAATTAAGTATTTCGCAGCTAAACAAAATGTCCTCTAACGGTTAAAATTTAACCATGACCACAATTCGCGAAATTCGCAAAAATTTCATTTTCACTATTTTGAATTGAGTATTTCGCAGCTAGACAAAATGTCCTCTAACGGTTAAAATTTGATCAAGACCACCATCCGCGAAATTCGCAAAAATTTGATTTTCACTATTTTGAATTGAGTCTTTTACAGCTAGATATAATACCCTCCAACGGTTAAAACTTGACCATGACCATCATTTGCGAAATTTGCAAAAAATTTATTTTCACTATTTTAAATTGAGTGTTTCGCAGCTAGACAAAATGTCCTCTAATGGTTAAAATTTGACCATGACCGCCATTCGCGAAATTCGCAAAAATTTGATTTTCACTATTTTGAATTGAGTCTTTTACAGCTAGATATAATACCCTCCAACGGTTAAAACTTGACCATGATCACCATTCGCGAAAATTTTGTGCTTAGTAATAATTTCGAGTTTGAGAAGCTAAATCGAGGAAATATAGAAATTTTTGTTAGGGTAATGTTTTAATATATATTAATTAGAGGAAAAGGTTGCACACATATCGGCTAAGCCGATGTAAACTTCTTTACTTGAAATGGTTGAACCTCTGATTAGATGTATACCATAAATCGCTGTGCGTTTCGTATAAGCCAATCAATTGACAGCTTTTTTCTTTTGTCCACAGCTTGGAGTCACATTTTCCTCGAGCTTTTTTTTTTGAGGTTGTGCCATTTTTCCACAAAATAGCAATTCAAACACATTTGTGTCACATCGAAGTAGGTTTGATATTAATTTCAAATTCCTATCTCTACTTAAGATTTAAAAAAAACTATCAAACATGTTTGATAGAGTGTAGAGCAGATATATCTCTCTATCCCCTACATGAAAATATGTATACACTATAGATTTTTGTATCCAATAATTATCTCAAGTAGAGTTTGTAGAGAGCTTGTGTAGTGCGCTCGACAGGGTGTATACACTTGTCTACGTATCTACACGAGAGTTTTTTCTCTATCTCTACGTAAATAAATCTATAGTCGACACTTGGCCTTAGATTGTGATGTATAGTTCGAGTAAAGTTGCAGTACTTATTTGAACCCAGTGAATCTTCGACGAACTGCAAACAATGGCTTTTCAGGCATGAGATTTGATTTTCAATAATTCTGCATTATTAAATAAGTAGTTCAGGTTTGCTAATACATATAATGAATTCAAATCAGCCTAATGTACAGCTCTCTGACGATGGTAACTAGAAAAACGATGAAGAGGGAAGAAGAAATTACAGGTGTCTATATCGAGGGCACTTTCTGTTTGCTGTATTGCTCAATAAATATCTTATTTCCCTTGCTTACACCCATCGATATCTACGTGAGACTCAACAAGCATTCATTAAGCACTCGAGAATTTTCTCTACTTTCACACATCGCCCGCCAAGGAGAATGGAGCATGAAGCGTTCGAATAAACGAAACTTTCATCTGGAGCTGTATGTATCGATGCATTCTTGTTCATTTTCAAATACTTAGGATCAGTTGCCAACTCAGAGGAGCTTGTGCACATGCCACGAAAGTAGCGGAAAACATGAAAATTATTTTCAATTTTGATATTTCTCCCATTCTCGTGGATTCCGAAGTTGCACACGGAGTGGAGCTTCAAAATTCACATCTCCTTGAGATAAAATGAGTTTCGTATTTGCGGGGATTGTTATGGATTTTCAAGTGGTCTGTTGACTTATGCCAGTAAAGACGTAAGACGTCCCAAGCCTCTTGCTCCTCGAAGATGGAAATTTTTCGTTCGGAGCACAACCTTTATTCTGAGGAATGACGTCGCCTCGTTGCAATTTAATATTTTCTCTTATGTGAGCAAATATTGCCCAATCGTCTACGAAGCGATTCTTGTGTGAATTGTATCTACAGCAGTGAGCTCCCATGAACAACTCTAGGTTCATTTGAATGAAATGAGGAAAACATAACTTCACTCAAGTGGAATTCCCATTTCGTAGATACTTCCAACCGAGAAAAGCACTCCCCGCTCTTTGCTTTCCAATCACTTACTTTCTTCACACATATTTTCCTTTGATTAAGGACGTCTCAATAATTCCTTTATTTTTTGATTGATTACAGCAATCAATTTTTGATGCATGATAGACGTTTGAAATTTTTCCTAATCTCTCTAAGAATCCCCACAGTGAGTCCTAATTAAGTGTATTTTTTTGAAGCAAGACTGATATTGTTGCAATTGATGTGTTCTTTATAAGAAAATATATCCTATTAAAAATAAAATTGTAATTTCAAGACATTTTACACAGAAAAAAATTTATACTTTTAATTGGAATTTTTGTAGGTTATCCATCTAAGTAATTTTGAGTAAAACGATTTAATTGTTCGAACTTTATAACGAGAAAAATATGTTATAGGATACAGATGGAACTTCTACCATTTTATATATTCAAAATACGTCAGCCTAAAGCTTCAATTTTTTCAAGACTAAATATTTGAGAGTGACTTTGTTTATAAATAATTCAATAGTATGTTTCAAAAAACGAGTTTGGACTTAAGAGTGGATTCTGGTACCCAAAAGGGTGTAGAATAAGATGTAATGAGTTAGATTTCTGATAAATATTTATATAACCCCATAAAAACGTACAGAACAAGCTTAGGAAAATCGATAAAAATGAGAAAATTAATTTTTAAATGCGTTTTTCTCAAACCTTTTTTTGTACACACTAGGTCCCTTTTCTCGAAGAAGGTCACATATAATCTTATTTAAAACTTCTCTTCTTCCTCGGTTAATATTTTTACGGATGAGATATCCCTAATTTGAGTCTTAAATGAGTCCCTTATGAATACTTATTCGGAGTGTGAGCCCTCATAACGAGCTCATTTAGGTGTAAAACTTGAAGGTGCTTCTCTTCTGGCGAAGGTCGTCCTATATGAGTCCGAAATCATATTCCGGACGAGCTCATATTAGACTCATATATGACTCCTTCCGCGCTCATAATTATGAGCTTAGAAGGACTCAAAAATGGGTTGGAGTTTTCTTTGTAAGTCTGTCAAGGTACTAAAGTTTGCATATTAACTTGGTGTTAACAAAAACTCACTGTGCAGATTATGGAATGAAGAAATTAAAAGTTTTAAATTTTTAAATGGCCGAAAATTGTTCTCTTGTTAAAAGCCTTGCCTTATCGATTTATAAGAAACTTCCTGTAATCGTTAACTTGCTTTGTGAACGACTAACGACTGTTGTTACAGTTGCTGAAAACGAAACTGAATACGAAATATTTTACAATGAAAAAAAAAAAAGAAATTACTACAAGTTACCTCATTTCCTGCCCGCGGCTGCTGAAACAAGCCGAAAATATTTCTGAATATTTTTGGCTCTCGACCAATCATTATGTCGAAAGAATTTTTTGAAATTGCATTTTTAACGAATGAAATGAATCTGATGCAGTCCTGTGTTAATATTGAATAAACATACTCGATGCAAACGAAGCTTCAAGATGCCCATTATGGTTCTCCATGGAACATGGAAAAAATGATTTTTGTATTTTGCAGTCGGAATATTAATCAACAGTATTATTGTGCAAAAATGAAGCCGCATTTTTTTAACAAATCGCAAAAAAAAGAAAGATTTTCCGCCATTATAAAACCCTAAATGTATGCTTTTCGATATTGTGTAATGCACCCAAAATTAATTTAGGCAGCGCCATTTGTTTGCGGCGGCCGACATATCACAACTTCGCGAGCGCACAGACCTTCATGTTAATTTATGGATTGGATTATCTCGACATCATGCAGCGCGAGCACAACAAATTGCAGTCCAGAATGGTTTATTGTAGTAAGCTCGGAATATATGCACGATTTAATCCAGTATGAAAATTATTTAGAATGTTCTATCAGCACATTTGGGTCGAAAAGTGATGGGCGCTAATTCAATAACCTTTTTAATGAGCTACAAAGGTGGTACTTTTGACGATTTTTGATAGAGCAAGAGCAAAGTGGAAATCATGATAGAATCCTGTGCATTTCTTTTTCCTATTCACTAAGGTCCCTAAGGTCTTCAATTATTTATATGACTTCTATGAAAAGCTCCATATATTTTGCTATAACCCATTCCAAATAAGCCTCTGATTGACAAAGATTGTTCGGACGAAGTGGAATAATGATTGCGTCACGATTCATGCATCCTTACAGCTTCTGTTAATGCTCAGAGCATCAGGGCATCGAAGCAGACGCGACAACAAATTTTTAAGAAATAGTTAAAAATAAGAAACGCTTTTAAATGGAAATCATATAAGCCAATTATATAAAATATGCCGAGCTGCATGCAAGAGACACGCAGCTATGCAATCGCTAAGTGTCATACAAACTCAAATCCTCGTGCTTGCGTGTCCTCACATTTCTGCCAGAAACAGAAATACTTGAACTTTTTTCTTTTGATTATATAAATTGACATTGCTTTGTTGCAACTGAGCTTATTCCCGACACGAGAACGACCGTTACAAGCTCGTTGGCACGCGATGTTGAACTAATACGATTGGAAAGGTCCTTTCAGAAACACATGTGCCATGTGAGATGGAAAATGCTATTGCGTGTTCAGTGGAAGGAAGCTTAATACATTTATTTGGAAAATGCAAATAGTAATTGAAGTGAAATCTTCTTCTCTCAAAAATTAGTGCTAACTTCTCCAAAGACTACTATCCTTTCATCTTGAAGATCTAATAATGGAATCGACAGATAGAGAAAAAATATCCACACATTTCCTTTACATATTTCGCTCTCCTTTGTCAGCAATTTCGAAGTTTCTTGTCCCTTTCGCTCAAAGGTGAGCATTGAATTGGCTGAAATGTACACGAATGCGATTGTAATTTTAACCTGAGACCGTGAATTTGGTGCATTCATCAACGTCCGGTCAACGCGTTTGGACCCGACACGGGACAAATGTGGGACAGGAAGTGATTAAATGGAAATATAACTTGTCCGTTTTTCATAAAAGCTGTTGCATTGCGATCCTATGAGGCTTAAAGGTACACTGAGCGAACGTAACCATGATTTTTTTAAAAGGGCGCATTGTTATTCACAGTCCTTTTGATTTTCGAGCAGAACAAAAATTTCAAAAGAAAAATGGTTGAGTCAACAACATTTTTGGTTGATTTGAAAGGAAATATTTTTAATTACAATTCTTTTCGTTCGGTATAATTCTCATTTGTTTTATAAAATAAGACATATAAGATATGTATTCATCTTAGAACTTTTTAAGCATTGCGAAAGCAGTCACCAAAACGGAGTGACGAAATCGGATGAAGTCCATCCGATGGCTATTTTTTGGGTCATGTTCAACAGAGGGCTCTATGGCCATTTGCTTCGAACGTTTATTAAATTTTTTTGACATTTCTTCTTGTATAGGTATTTTTTTTGGAATTAAAAAAAAAAAAATATCTTGTCATTTCAAGTATGTCCGTGTTGGTCCAACAATTTTAATTTAAATCCATTTTTGAAAATTATCATTTCAATTCAACCTGAAACATAGTTGATTCAAAAGGAAAATCTTTATTTTTTTCAACAAGAAAAATTGTTAAAATTAAAACTATTCCTTGTTGAAGCCGTTTTGTATGTTTTTTCCTTTTGATTTAACCAGTTTTCTGGTTGATTTTTTTCTCTGTGTAAGGTTCGTAGTCGAGAAAGCGAAGAAAAATGTGTGTGTAAATAGAAACTAATGTCTATCCAAAATGTAAAAAGAATGTCACCGTAAAAAATGAACAACGACGCAGACGGCTGAGCTGGGAAATTTTGTACCCCAGTTCTGCTTCCAATCACGGCTCACTTGTGTAAGCAATTTCAGGATTTGGAAAACCAAAGGAATTCGGATAGAAAACGCATGAATGACCGACGAAAGACACTTTCATTCCCTTTTATCGATTGACATAACTATTCTCTCAGAGATCTGTAGTTACTTAATTGATATAATGTGAAGAGCTTTTACAATTTATTAAGGGATCTTCAATTTAATAAAATCAAAAAACTAACGCCCATAAGATTTGGGTTCAAATATCGCAGGAGGCTCTTTTGCTCTAAGACCATAAGATCTCAAATGGTAGGCAAAGAATGTTGTTCGTTTACGGCCTTAAAATCCTCTTTGAAAAAGGTTCGTTTCTTGCTATTCCCCAATATGAAATGATTAGAGTAGGATAAAAAAAAAACTATTGTTGAATACTCTAGCTTAATTCTAACAATCGAAAAAAACAAAAATCGTATGAAAAAAATGAAATGCGGAAACCAAAGTCTTTATAAAAGTGAAAACGAAATAGAGGCCTCCATAAAAAAAAGGACATGCAATCAGAAAATCATGCTAAGAATGCTGCACGATTTGGGGGAAAACTTTTGTGGAATAGGATTGAAAGGACAAAGCTTTTTTCTTTTCCTTTTCCTATGCGAAATAAATTTGCATAAAATACGAGCCATTTTGTTTGTCCTACGATGTAGATCATTTGCATTTTTGTGCTCGCTTCCTAGAATCGAGTGTTTTAAGTTTGTTTGAATTTGCGCAATCACGTTCAAAGGTCGTACAAAAAATATATATTGTAATATTTTGCAAAAAATTCGAATCTTAAATCTGCATAATATTATAAAAAGTTCATTCGTAAACAAGCATAGGTCGTAAATTTAATAAAATAAAGAAACCGCGAAATACTTATGTGTATACTTTGGATTCAAAGTCCTTTTCACTTATTAAAAAACTGAAATAAAGCTGAACGAAATGAATGCTTTCTTTGAAAATGATAAACTTCGTTGAATGTATATTACCTAACCTTAGTAATATTTATCAATGCGCACCAGTATAGGGTCCTTTAAAGATTTTCCAATTGAAATTATATAATGAAAATGTGTTTTACGATGAGTTTTCTTCTGTGGGACAAAACATACAAAAGACTTTTAAGGGAGACATCTACAGAATTCTTCAAAGAAGGCATTTCCTGCTCTCACCGAAAACTGCTTATACACAGAATGTCCTTCAGCTATTACTGCCCATGGAACCATGCCAATAAAAAGGATGATGTACTGCCTTTTTCGAAATATGTATTCGCAATTCATTTCAATTCTCGACACTAAATTTAGAAATCTTCTAAAAGGAAAATATTAAACTCAAAGATTACTTTGTCGCATTGAAAATTCGTTTGCTGAACAATTCGAAAACTTTCCACAAAGCCACTTTGAACAAAGCCAAATGCTTTGATTTTATAATTATTAGTTCTGGCTTTGCTTTCTTGTCCCTTCTTTAAACACCCTTACTGTGATAAATTTAGACGGACGCCAATGTTCGAAATCGTATTCTCAGAATCAACAGGTTTTTGCGTCCTTCAGTAGGGAAGACATTATAAGGGGGAAAGCAGGATCAAAAAAGAGCGAAAAAGCGTAAATTCTTCTAAAGGTGGAATTTTTTATACTTCCAAATATCTTTTTCATTAAGGACCGTTTTCTCATCCTACTTTTAAGCTCTATCTGCCAGTTAAATTTCATTTTCTTTGACTTATTAATCAAATTATCATCAGGATAATTTGACTTAAGATAAAAAAAAAGATGAGAAAACGGCCCTAAATCGCTTATCCCCTCAAGTCGAAAGGCTCAGATATTCTTGATTAAAAGTACCTAAACTTAACTCCACTCAGTTGGCTTAACTTTAGGTTGAAATATGCCATCTATGGCAACTTTATAAAAGAACTGACGACCATGGACTTCCTTTTGAATGAAAGGAATAAAGCTGGCAGCCGGATGAAAAAAAAGAGGGGATGAAAAGAAGAGGGGAAATCTATTTCGTACTGATTTTTTAGGGTCGGTTTATTCAATTTATGTCGAATTGAATAAAAGAAACGATTTTAAAACAATCCTGATTCAACAAGATAAGTATTCAAAATTTTTATTTGTTTATTTATTCTGGCGTACTTCCTTTATTCCCTTTGTAATTTACAACTATAAAGCATGATGAAAAATTTACGCACTTAAAGATGCTTTACGGTTCTAATTTATTTGCATTTTCCAGAAAATAAGAAAATCGTGCCAAGAAAAAACAATTCGCAAAGCCTCCGACAATACGGGCGAATCGTACCAAATGGCTCACCTTGGCCAAAAACTTCTCAAAAATATCTTTGCTTCTTCAAATATGGATTCCGATTGCTTCTTTTGGGGGTTCTTTTCTTTCTTAAAAATAATGATGACTTTGAATAAAACGTTGAGGAAGAAATTTCATTATTTGCTGGTTATTTTTGGATGAAAAGATCTTTGCTCCACTTTTGCTTCAATACTTTGTCAAGTTTTCAGTTCAGTGGACCGCACATCAAATTGCTTTAATTAAACATTTCTTGATCTATTACAAAAGCTGAAGATACTCGAAATCTGAGAATTTAAATATATTTAAATTTAGAAAGCAGATGAAAACCTCGAGTCCATACATTTCATTTGATTAGATTTCATTTTGTTTCAAATGTATTAAATGAAGTTTAATGAAATAACTCCGCACTTTCATGAGAATTTAATAAAAAAAAATTGTCTTCAATTCACAAGAAAATACTTCAAATTTAAAACTTTTGAATTGAAAACAACAAGAAGTAAGGTCCGCATAAGAAATAAGTTGAATATAAGAAACGATAAGATGGCAAAATTCTTCCTTAAATAATTCATATCTATAGTTTGCAAATTTCATGGATTGCACATATGCATGTATATTCCATGTAAGGAAAAAATTCCCTACAAATGTTTGAGTGTGCCACACTGTTCCACAGTTTAAGGATGCAATTACCTCATTTAATAGCATGAAACTGAGGGAAACCATGGGTATAAATCGATTCAATTTTTATTCAAAGCAAATGAAACAAGTAAGGGTGTTATAGTCAGGCGAGCCTGACAATAGAATACCCGACACATACACACATGTTCAAATATTTTTAATATCAAGAGGTGTTTAAGACCATAAGGGGCCCCATATACCGACTTTTGATAGATTTCTTTATGAAAACTGCCCCTTTGCCACGCCCACTTTTCCAATTTTTGTTTAACTATAATCGGAGGCTTAAATATACGCTCAAATTTTAAGTTTCATTAAAATATTTCAAAAAAGTCCGATTTAAAAGCAGTTTTGGGATTTTTGTGACAGACCCTAGTACTGGAGGTACCCTTAATAAAGGACCGACCAAGGAAATTTTTTTGGAGGATGTTTATTGCTACAAACGAAGCATAAGTGCCAGATTTCGTTCAAGTCCCATTTGAATTTCGGTTGTTTACTCACAATTTTCGAAAACCGCCCTTCTGCCACGCCCACTTTTTCAATATTTGGAAATAATACTACTGGCCTTTAAATATGATCATCAAAATATCTTGAAGGACTTCGACTTTAGAGCAGTTTTTGTGATTTCCGTAACAGACCCTAGTACTGGAGGTACCCCTAAAAATGGTCCGATCGGGTCCATTCTCGAACTTGTTCTTACTCATGTCCCCGTGAGCAATGCATACCAAATTTCATCAGGATAGCTCAACTTTTTCGATAAGATAACTGTATACAGACAGACGGACAGACAGACGGACAGACAGACGGACAGACAGACGGACAGACGGACAGACAGACGGACATGTCTAAATCGAATCTTCTGGTGACGCTGATCATTTCTATATACATTTTGTATAGTCTATCTCGACTGGTTCTGGGTGTTGCACACAACCCAACAAACGCAATATACCCTCGACACAGAGTGTGTCGGGTATAAAAATCGCGTGCAGCTAAACGATCCTTAAATCCGGTTCGATTATTGCCTGCAGTAGAAATTAAAAGAAGAAAAGTGACTTTTAATTAGACTGAAGAGAAAAAATTTTAGCAATTTGAATAGAAAACATTTCCACTTGATTAATTTAAGGTAGCGTTCTGTAAAAACCTGAATTAACAAGTATTTAAAGTCAATTTTCATCGAGCTCGAAGTATCAGCCTAAGGTGAAAATCAACATATCTTTCTCAGCCCAAGTACATAGTTTAGTATTGAAAATGAATAATTTCTGACGGTTTTAATGTCATTTGCTATTAGAATTCTTCGAGAAATGGTAATTAACAGTGTCTGTTGCGCAGACAGCTTATCAAACATTTGAGTGCCGTGTAAACAGCTTCATCCAACAATCGATAATCTGGCAGCATTATATATTTTAGAAATTGATATTTTTTATATACGCTATTTTAGAAGTATGGTAGCACGTTTATTTCTTTTAATTTCGATTCTGATTAATTGTGAAAGACGGCAGAACAACGCAAGTCGCCATATTCTTGTCAAAATACATAAAATGAATAAAATTCGTTTAATTTGAATTGTAAACCGCTATTTGAATTGAGCGTTTGGTTTACTAAGGATTGAACATCGTATTTTATTTATTTGAAAGTCGACAAGGCGTTTTCCCCTACGACGCAACATCTTTTTATTCATTTATAAATTGCCAACTCGCTAGTGAACTAGCGAAACGGACCTGGGAAGCTCGATTGGACGATCAAGAAGTGGCTTGTAGCTGACGTGCTACGAAAAACGAGTCGTGGAGAATCTTCGGGAAGGTTGTCTGGTCAGGGTAAGTGGTTGGTGTGTTGGGTCTGTCGGTTAGAAAAATTAAAATGCCGCCAAAAGTGCAAAGAACGCCGAAAACTTCGAAGAAGATTGAAAATGCAGAGCTTGAAGTGGCTGATGTTTTTTTGGCCGTTTCAATGAAACGGAAAAGTACGAAGCAAGTGACGAGCTTGCGGTAAAATTAACAGCTATGCAACAAGAATTAGATTTTCTTTAAAACGGCATTGCAACGGCAACAACAACAACAACAATACAATGACTATGGTGTTGAGAACAAAATGGCGGAACTCGCGTTGACGCTGGCAGCGATCGCGAACGTTGACGTTAATAATTTGGCTTCTGTTGTCTCAACGCGCTAAACAATACGCTGCGTCATCAGAACGTAAGTAAAAAGCTATATGATTTGCCAGATTTCAGTGGCCCGGGCAGAAGATTGGCCTGCATTTAGAGAAGCTTATTACGCAACTACTGAAGAGTTTGGCTACACAGATCAACAAAAATCTTCTTCGATTACTCAAAAGGCGCTTAAAGAAAACGCACGCGAGGTAGTTGAATCACTTTTGATCACAGCAACAACGTTGAACGTATCTTGGAAACGCTCAACGTTCGTTTTGGCAATCCTGAGCGTTTAGTCAAAAGTCAATATCAGCAAAGTGAAATCGTATCCAGCGATTGATGAAAATAAGCTTGAAGGTATTATACCATTTTCAACGAAAGTGCAAAACTTGGCAGCCTTTTTGGAGGCAGCTGACTGCAAACATCATTTAGCAAATCCAACATTGATGGAGGAGCTGATTATGAAACTTCCAGTTCAAAGACGCTTTGAGTGGGCCAGGTATGCTAGAAGTCTTGGTATAAGAACAAACGGTACTTGTTTTAGCGATTGGCTGCAAGATCTAGCGGAAACTGTAGCACTTATTTGTCCAACCGTGACGAAAAGGCTAAGAAGGCCGACCGTGGCGAAACGCAATCTCGAGTCCATCATACCACTGAGGCAAGTAAATGCGTAGCTTGTGGAAAAGATCATGAGTTAGGGAAACTGTAAGCGTTTTTCCGAAATGGACATTAAAAAGAAATGGAAAATCGCACGGCGTAAATATTTGTTTTAATTGTCTGAAGGGTGGCCACAGAAGCAATGCATGCACTGTAAAAAACAACTCTGAGAAGAGTGCATGAACTTTTAAGCAAAGCAAAAGTTGAAAACGTAAGCCGAACAGACAAATATCAGCAAGAAAAAGCCAAGATGCTTGCGTGCTTACTAGCATGTACGTCAATGAAAATGCGAAAGTCCTTTTTAAAAATAGTTCCGGTAACTTTGTACGCTAATAACAAAAAGATAAACTCTTATGCGTTTTTAGATGATGGTGCGTCGGTTACATTGATGAATGAAAAATTGGCCAATACGTTAGGCTTTAAAAGGAAAAAGGAGCAGCTGACGTTGAAGTGGTTTGGAAAACAACACCAAGACCGAAAGTTCCAGCAGTTTCGACATACAAATTTCAAGCACGCGTCAGGGCGGCAAAATTTTTGATCTGCGGAACGGTTCATACGGTGAAGGATTTGATGTTGCCCACGCAATCGATTAGGTTGCGTGATCTGAATTGCCGGGGCGTAAGAATTTGCCTATTTGCGAATACGAGAACGCTAAACCTGAGTTGTTGATTGGCTTAAACAAACGCGCACGTTGGAATACCACGAAAACAACGTATCTGGTGGATGGGATGTACCCGTGATCGTTACTTACGAAACTAGGCTGGATTGTGTACGGTCAATCGAATCAGTCATTGAAAAATGGTGACAATCATACGCTTCTAACCTGTCAAGCGGAGGAGCTAAAAGATTTGGACGAAATGGTAAGAAATACATAGCAAATGAAAATATGGGCACAAA
The DNA here is from genome assembly GCA_020466095.1 of Chlorops oryzae. Taxonomy (NCBI): domain Eukaryota; kingdom Metazoa; phylum Arthropoda; class Insecta; order Diptera; family Chloropidae; genus Chlorops; species Chlorops oryzae. The sequence goes on from JAIPUU010000954.1 coordinate 15,474, forward strand.
GAGTGAAGTTTGTCCAATTGAATCAGAAGAAAAACATGCGAGCGTTCGTTTGATGCAAACTTGCACTAAGAAAGTTTGGTCATCGATATGAATCAGCATTGTTGTGGAAGAGTGACAAGATTGAGCCACCTGAAAGTAAAAGTATGGCAGAAAAAACGATTAACAGCCTGGAAATCAAGTTTTCACGCGACAGTGCGTATAAAGAGGCGTAATACTGCAATAATAAAGGATTACGAAAAAAAAGGTTACTGTAAAAAACTGAATGGCAGCGATAAGCGTAAATCAGATCGCTGCTGGTATTTGCCGCACTTTGCGGTTCGAAATGCAAACAAACAGGAAAAACTTCGCCTGGTCTTTGACGCTGCAGCAAGCGTGGATGGAGTGTCCCTGAATCCATGCTCTTGAGTGGTCCAGATCTTTGCAAGCCGTTATGGTGGTACTCTTGAAGTTTCGACAAAAACCGGTTGGTGTAACAGGAGACATTGTGGAAATGTTCCACAGGATTAAAATCCGCGATGAAGATCAATCGATGCAAAGATTCTTATGGAGGAGCGATCAATCAACACCATTATCGGAGTACGCCATGACGGTTATGACTTTCGGAGCAACTTGCTCGCCATGTGTGGCCCAATTTGTGAAAAATAAAAACACGCTGAATGTTATAAGGAAGAGTATGCAGAAGCCTACGACGCTATATTGAATAATTTTTATGTCGACGATTACGTACACTCATTTTCATCTGAAGAACAAGCAATAAAGGTGTCGGATGAAGTAATATGGATACAGAGACAAGCCGGTTTGAACTCACTCGATTTGCAAGTAACTCGCAGCGTGTCAAAGTCGCTTTGAACGGAGAAGATGACGTTCAAGCCGATGTTAATCTGGAAAGTAGCTGTACACCAACACCGCAAAAAGTACTTGGTATGTTCTGGGATACCAAGGAGGATTTTTGAAATTTATGTTGGCGTTTGGAAAAATTGAAGCAAGTCTGTTGTCTGGAGAACGAGTTCCGACAAAAAGGGAATTGCTGAGCGTTACTATGTCGGTTTTCGACCTTTTGGAATAGCATCGCAGCACACAGTTGTTGCAAAACTGTTATGCAGTCGGTTTGGCGACAAAAGACCGATTGGGACGAGTATATTCCAGCCAGCGTGCATGAAGCATGGCGTAAATGGTTGAGTATGCTGAAAGAAATCCAAACATATTGACTTCCACGTTGTTACGGGGATGGTTTCATGAAAAGTCAGGTCGAACTTCACGTATTTGCTGATGCAAGTGAAGTGGCATATGCCGCAGTGGCATACTGGCGATTTTGGATGGTTCCGGTGAACATGAAATAACCTTCGTGATGGGAAAAACTAAATGTGCGCCACTTAAGCACAATTTCCGTGCCAAGGTTGGAGTTGCAGGCTGCCGTATTGGCCGTACGTTTGAGGCAAACAATTTTAAGCAGCCATGATATCCGGCCCGTGAAGACAGTTATGTGGTCGGATTCGAAAACTGTTATTGTCATGGGATACGCTCCAATCATCGACAATATAAGACATATGTAGCACATCGGATTGGTGAAATCCTTGAAAGCACTGAAGTCACCGATTGGCGATGGGGTATCTACTGCAAACCAATCCAGCTGATTTTGGAACTCGGTGTTCCTGATAACAAACGTCAGTCATTTTGGTTGAGTGGACCGCGGTTCTTAAAAAATGAAGAGAGTTTTTGGCCATGTTGCGAAATAACCGAAACCAACGAAGAAAAACGAAAAGAAGGCCATCACGTGCTCTTAGCAGTCGCGGAGGAATTTTATTCGCAATTTTCTAGCTTCATACGTATGCAAAGAGTTCTGGCTTGGTTGATTCGTTTTATAAATGAAAAAATACGACATTGTGATGTGGAAAATAAACGTTTTTTGACTGTGCAGGATTTAAATAAGGCTGAATGTCGTCATAATTCGAACAGTTCAAAGAGAGAACTTCGCCGAAGAAATCGACAAGCTTAAAACGTTCGGGAAAGGTAAAAAAAGAAGTCCTATTTACAAGTTAACTCCTTGCCTTGACGAGAATGGTATTCTCCGCGTTAATGGGCGTATTAACAACGCCTCTAATAGTTAGCGCGATACACGTCAACCGATTATATTGCCGAAAGGGCACTATGTAACGACGCTGATTATCAAGCAGTATCATCAGCAATGGCTTCATCAAAATGAAATACAATAATTGCGGAAATAAGACGAACTTATGGATTCCCGATCTACGCGAGGCTGTGAAAAGGTGCGCAGAGATTGTCTGAAATGTAAAAAAAAACTCTGCGAATCCTCGACCACCACTGATGGGGCAGCTGCCAGCGGACAGACTAACTCCTTTTGTACGGCCGTTTACGCGTACACCGGCCTGGACTACATGGGACCATTTATAGTGGCAATCGGAAGACGCGTGGAAAAAGCGATGGATAGCGCTTTTCACTTGCTTGGGTACTCGCGCCGTACATATGGAGATCGCCAAAGACTTGTCCACTGAAGCCTGCTTGATGGTGATAAGTGATTTCATCACGTATATGGAGTACCCATCAGAATTCGTTCGGATAACGGAACGAATTTTCGTTGGAGCAAAAAGGCAGATTCAAAGAGAAGCATCGGAAATTGATAAAGAAGAAGTTGGAAAATACTGGCATGCAGAAGATCGAAATGGATTTTTAATTGTCCTTCGAATCCACATTCGGTGGAATATGGGAAAGACTAGTACGCAGCGTTAAGAGAGCCATGTATCATTGCCTTGGGCGATAGAAATCTGCAGGAACACACCGCTTTACAATGTCATGCGAGAAGCTCAAAACGTGGTGAACTCTCGGCCATTAACTCATATTTCTTTGGATGATCCGACAGATCAGCCACTTACACCTAACCATTTCTCATAGGTACAGCTAACAGTGAGCAGACGCCTTCGCCCGATGGAGAAATTTCCAAGCGACACGTAAGCAATGGAGAATCGCACAACAATGTCATTGTGCGTTTTGGAAAAAGTGGGTGAACGAATATCTACCTGATCTCTGCCGCCGAACCAAGTGGTATGAACCAGTGCAGCCATTGAATGCCGAGACATAGTGATCGTTTGTGACTCTAGCACACAGAGGTCCAATGGCCCATGGGACGGATAACTAACGTTTACCCGGGAAAGGACCTCCAAGCGAGAGTTGTCGAAGTGAAGACAGCAAGCGGACTGCTCAAGCGCCCTGCGTGCAAAGTCGCTAAACTTGATGTTAGTGAATCTGGCTCTGGCTAGATTCACGGGGTCCGGTATGTTGCGCAGACAGCCTTATCAAACATTTGAGTGCCGTGTAAACAGCTTCATCCAACATCGATAATCTGGCAGCATTATATATTTTAGAAATTTGATATTTTTTATATACGCTATTTTAGAAGTATGGTAGCACGTTTATTTCTTTTAATTTCGATTCTGATTAATTGTGAAAGACGGCAGAACAACGCAAGTCGCCATATTCTTGTCAAAATACATAAATGAATAAAATTCGTTTAATTTGAATTGTAAACCGCTATTTGAATTGAGCGTTTGGTTTACTAAGGATTGAACATCGTATTTTATTTATTTGAAAGTCGACAAGGCGTTTTCCCCTACGACGCAACAGTGTCATTTTGACCAAAAATCCAATTTGAACCATCGCACTATGGTCTGGCGACTAATAATAACCATAGAACTTAGGAAAATTCTTCCCCAACGATTCATTATTTTTCAGAAAAAAAAGAAACCATCGGAATCCATATCAGAAGAAGCAAAGCTATTTTTGAGAGGTTTTCTGCCAAGCTCATTCACTTAACGACTCATACGTACTGCCGAAAATATTTGCGAGTAGTCTTTTTTTTTAGAAAGATTCTCTAATATTATGAGAGGATGTAAATTTTTCATAGCTTTGTATTTGTTTAATACAAAATAAAAACTAAGAGGGACCCCAGTTGGCGGAAAAAAAGATTGAAAACAATCCAAATCACATCAATCTTACATGAGTTGTGAGTGCTTCAGTCAAAAATATTTTCTAAAGACCAGGGTTATTAATATAACCATCACAGACGGCATCATGATGTGAGCAGGTCCTGGACAAAATGCGAATCGTTTTGCCTGCCACCGACGTCATAAATTAAGTTTCCATATCAGGTTTCAATTATTAAAAGATAAAAGTGAAATTTAAGTAAGGGACAAGAATAAAAAAATGTTTTTCAAAGAAATAAAGGGTAGTCAGGGACACAGTTAAGCCACATTGTCTCTTTGACGTAAGGCTGTCTCAACCTTGAAGCCCTCTCGGCACAAAGCGTCTTAAATGTCACCAAAGAAAATCGTGCACTCAACTCAAGAGGGTCAAGAAGGGACCAATACCCCAGTTGAAAAAAGCCAAAGCAAGGCGAAACCCATTGACATTTAAAAAATTTATTTAAAAAATAAAAAAATATTTGCAAAACATTTTGAATCTTAAAGCCTCAGGTCCCTTTAAAGATTCGTTGACTAGAAAGAAAAGCGAGTTTCCTCGCAACCTTGTGTAATCCTTTTACGTCACCTTTAAATATCCTTTAGCATGCAATCATATTAGACAGATTTCTCAATGGTGAAAGCAAAGGGAAGGGATCACATAAGAGCACAGGTGGCAGCTCTTTGACATAGCTTCTCTGCTTTTCGTATTCATTTTCGTGACATCCAAAGACAGTGAAACTGCTGCATAGACGACCGTTGTGGCCTACATTCGTGCATATATGAATATAAGATACGATGTTTGGATGTGACGAAACGACTTTGGTTCATGGTGAAAGTTACAAAAATGTGAAGCGAAGAGTTGGAGAACAAACTTTTCATATCCCGCAGGATTGCTGAGAATAGCCTTTAAAATAAGTTGTTAGCTCTTGTGACATTCGCCTATGGTATGCATGCGGCATGCTATGGATATCCGGTACAAATATACTTTCTGGCCATAGAGGAAGCCGCAGGAAAGAACGAGAAGCTGTCCTCGTGTACGATTGCCGTTTGCTACATATCCTTAGTTAAAAGCTGCAGTATTCATACGTGGGTCTTCTTTCTTTGCGTTTATTTATGCGGTAATTTCCTTTAAGGCAAAATGACTCCTACCGGATGAGGAAATGTCTGAATTGTATCAAAAATTCATTCAAATGTGGAGGAATGGGTGAACATTGAGAGATAAGATCGGATGTAGAAGAATAGAAATTTTAAGTCCAACTTCTTTAAAAAGATTCAAGAAAAACGTTTCATGGGAGTTTTTTCTCTTATCATTTGTGCGATAATTCCGTTGTCTTCATCCCTCTGCTTTTTTGCAATTGCAAAGATAGTTCGATTCATTTGGCTTTTATTTTAAGGATTGAGATTTCCAGAAAATTGTTGAGACGTGCCGCATTTTTATTCAAATTTGCATTTTCGGTAAAAAGTTTAAAGGTGAAGGTGAGAAAGAAAACCTCTGATTGTATGTTGTGTAGTCTTCGATGGCTTTGTGTGTTCCTTTAATGAACTGCGTGGCAATCTGTAATTTCCAGGTTTTGGTTTGACATAAAACCGTAAATGAGCCGGTGTTTTAAAGCTAAGTAGAAATCTAAAAACCTCTATGATTAAATAGGAAATGAAAATCCATGTATTAGGTGGGCAGTGGTTCCAGGTAGTGCGGGTTTTATAATCAATATATTTTCGCTAAATGAAAATCCAATCGAGCATCATTTTATAAAAAATATTTTCTTCCATACAGCAAAATAATTTCATTTAAATTGAAGTATACAAATGTACAGAAACCCCATTATTTGTGACAGTATAATCAATTTAGCCTCAATTAAGTTGAACACAGCTATGGTGGCAATCGTCAATGGTGTTGCTATATTACCTAAGCTGAAGCCAGGCATTTTATAATTAATATTTAAATAGCAATATTATCGTCATGTTGTTTAACTAAATAAACTGTGGTCTTTTCGATTCGTTTTGAATTGGTTTTTATCCAAACAATGATTTTTTACCATCTAGCGTATTCGATGTCTAAATTTGTGCTTTTTTTTTATAAGAGCCACGTTTATTTGCAATCTGGCAATACATTTTTCCTAAACGTAAATTCTGTTCACACATTTAAAACCACAAACTTTTATTATTTTACCGAATTTCGCGTACATTTGCTTTAGAACGCAAACAAGCAAAATCGTTTAATTAATCCACAACATTTTCATTTTGCTTATAATATTTGCAGTGAATGAGATTTTCAAATCGATGTCATTACAAATACCTATCTCTCTGAATGATCAAATTTTTAATTAACAACACCGCCGTATTTGATTTTAATGAATTTATTTGTTTTTCGTATAGGTATGAATATTTCGTTAGCTTCGGATAGAAAGGGCGTAACTCATTTTTTTTTTAAAACGAGATTTTTGCATTTTCTGATGGTCGACTCTCAAATACACCCCCTCCAAAAAAATTGACGACCTTTGATTGAAAATACCGAAGTTATAGTTACTTTTAAAAAAGCCCTAACTCATAGCGAACAATTTTGCGAAAGAAAAAAGCCCTAACTCACAAAAAGACGTTCAACTACGCCAGTGATGGCGAGACCTATAAATTACATTCATAACTGTGCGTGTGCATTAGGGTGATGACTTTTTTGAAACTCTTTTCCTGTATCATAGTACGATGAACTTTTATTAAAGACTTCATAAATACTAATTTTAAGGTTATTTTGTAAAAAAATGTCACGCATCAAGTCATTTGAAAAATTTAATTTTTGATTTTTTTCCAAATTTTTGATGTTACTGTAAGCAGAGTAGCTCCTACAGGGTCAAATGTAGGACCAACTACCATTATTTTTTTATTCCCAACAATTTATCCAAAAATACCTTCCCCCTATCTCCACTCCTTAAGGGGGCTCCAATACAAAAGTAATTTTTTTATGAATTTCCCCCCCACTGACCTAACTAGCCCCAGAGTGCCCCTAGAGGAGTCAAATGTTTGACCGACCCCCATTAACTTTGTCTCATTAACATTTTTTCCCAACATACTGACCCCCTATCTCCCCTCCTTAGGGGGTCCCCATACAAAAATAGGCTTAAATTAAAGAATAATGCCTCACGAACTTTAATCTATAATATAGATGCCGTAGGAACAAGAACGAGCATGTTGAGTATGTATATTCGAAAAATTTACACAAGTACCTTTAAAACGAGCCTAATATGAAGAATATTGGATTCGTTTTTTGGTATGTTTTAATAATATGTTATAATTATTATTTTTTTTAAAACTGAATTTTGGGTTCCATCCCCTAACTGGCCAAATAATGACCCTAGTAGAAAACAAATAAATTTTCTACTCAAATGCCGCAATCCTCAATCTATGACGAGTTTTTGAGACTAAAACCATTAAAATCGGTTAGTAGTTTCTATTCATAAAATTAATTCAAAACAAATATTTGTTGGAACGCATTATTCACTGTTTTCACGTTCCCTTCTTAAGTCTTTGCATGTCTCTCTTGGTCTGTAATGCATGCAAAGACTCAAGACACGAACGTGAAAACAGTGAATAATGTGTTCAAAAAATATTTTTTTGAATTAATTTTATCAATAGAAACCACTAACCGATATTATTGGTTATAGTATAGTGCTGGATCGCATCTTATATTTTATTTATATTTTAAACTTTGCGTACAAAGATCTAACTCACGTGTTTTGAACGAAAATTGAATTCAAAAAGCCCTAACTCAGAAAACTGCTCGAAACACAGAAAAAATAAAAATTCAAGCCTAAAACAAATTTCGTGCGTATATTTAATTGACTTTGCGTTTAAACTTTTTTTAAATATCTAACCTTTGCGATTTTATGAAGTTTTTTCCTTCTCCTGTAAAGTAGCAAAATAATGAGTTACGCCCTTTCTATCCGAAGCTATCGATTTACTCTCCAGTAGGTAAGGAAAAAAAAAAAATTACCAAAAATGAGTACCCTGAATATAACTACTCAAAATGTAGAAATAGTAGTGAATATATTCTATTGTATACATGTAGTAGTGAAATAAGACGGACGACAGTCGTAAGACTCTAGTGAGAAATTAAAAACCCATAAAATATTTCCAACGAAACAGTCGTTTGCAGGTATCTGGCATTTTATTCAATAAAATAGGCGTATAAACTAATCAATTGATTGATGCGATGGTTGGTGTTATGAAAGTCGTATCAGGACACCAATAAGGACTTGCTTGTGTTGAAACGCCACTAAAAATGTTCTTGACTGCAAGATTTAGAGGAGGTGGTGAAAATACTGCAGGAATTCGCAGGATTACTGGTTCTTTCAGACCAAGAACTTTATTTTTAAGGTTTCTTATACTATGCAATATTTAAATGGACCTGTGCAAAAAGCCTAGATGAACTTCTTTTAAATCTGAGAAGGTGATTAGGCAGTTCAAACTGCTCGCAAAGATTAAAATGTACTAAGTTTTGAAAATCTCAAAATCCTTTCAAAGAAAGAAAATTCTATATCGCTGCACTGTTCAACGTAGAAGAGCTTCATGAGTTGTCACGAGTGAAAAATCACGATTTCAATTCCTTCTTTCATCGAATGCGTATGAAAACGAATTGAGTTCCAAACGCTGGTTGACAAGGAAAGCCATTTTGAAAAAATCCAAAATAGTTGCAGTGGTTTGACTTTTTTCACTCAATGCAGTCACTGCAAGTTGTAAATGACGCACCTTTCAGACCTTTCAAATCCATGGAGTAAACGAGCGCAGCAGTCAGCAGACCGTGAATGATTGCATAAGAAAGTTTTCACAGTGTAAGGACATGAATCAAGGCAAGCATCCAAACTGATTCCAAAACTATTATGAATGAAATGTGAAAGAAAAAAAAAATACTGAAGGAAAATACCTTGGAACCAAGCATTTCAAAATATTTTAACGCTAGAAAAGTTCTGTAATTCTGTAAAAAAAATTTTTTTTTTGGTCTTGGTGTAAAAGAAACGCAGGGAACCATTAACGCATAAGTCGCTCTTGTCTTTAAAAAAAAAATGAGACTGGGAAGTTTTTTCTTTGTGTTTCTGAGTTTGGCAACAGTTCAGACTTTAACATCAATGAAATGAATTTGCTCTTTTTTTTTTAAAAGCTTTCGAAAACTGAAAGTTTTTTTCAGCCATTTTAATACCCAAGGACCAATGCCGGCATGACTTGCCAATGGGTAAAAAGTTGAGAAAATAAAGGAAAACTTTTTTGTCTCGCAAAATAAAATGAAAGAACGAAAAAGTTATAATGCTAAACGTTCTCATTTTCGCAAAAACAAAAAAACTTTGAATTACTTTATAACTGTATCTGCGGTTTCAAGGAAGTTTTCTTTTTAACTCGGTTTAAGGCGTAATCATCCAAATGGGCCAAGGGTGATATCATAATATCGCAAAAGAAATGAGTTTGATACGATCTTTCAGCAAAGCTGTAGAGATAATCTGTGTGAAAACCTTCGAAGAGTCTGGGGACGAGGCAAAGAGTAGCAATTTATAGCTAGCTCACTTAACTACAGCAGCTCCTAACTCACTCTAATCCTCTTTAATCGATCTTCCTTTCCATTGGTTTTTTCGAAACTTATCGGAAACAAATTCATCGGAAAATGGGGCTATTTTTTCTTCATCAAATAAACAAAACAAGCTACTAAGCTTCCGACAAAAGCCGTAAATTTTCTTCAAAATGCAAGCGCTGGGAAAAGAGCCCTCAGTAATAAAGGTTGAAAGATTTATTTTTACATGGAAATCAAACGCTTTTGCTTATGCCTTAGAAGAGTTCAGGATATACTCGAACATATTAATATTCGTTTTATTAATTTCACTTCAAACTATTATTGATATCCATTATCGATTTTAGATTCAATTCACTGCAAGCTGTCCCGAGCTCAATAATCAATAGTACCAAATACCAAAATAAAATCCATTCAGTACGAATTTTTTACGGACAGTTCGCAAAGAAAATAAAATCGAAGAACGTTTACCTTCCTTTATTTACTTTGTACTGATGTGCAAAGAAAATTCCATAACCAGCGGCAGAAGTGCCTTCTTACATTTGAGCCCAGGCCCTTTCCGTTTGTGCTGCCTCTTGTAAACATGTTTCTGTTGGTATGAGCGTTTGTATTTGTTCTGCAAACCACTGCCTCCGAATTCTGCGAATTCTTTTTCTCGTTAATGCACTTCGGTTAGCTGGGAATCCCACCACCCGGCCGCTTAATGCATCATCAAGCAATTATTGCAGCTGTGGTGTGCTTCTCCCGGAACTTCAAATTCAATAATCCAGCAAGCAGTCTTTCTCCAATATCTCGTTGGGTAGTTTTGGGTGGCTATTCGACGTCAGTGGCAGCGCAACCAACGCTCCACTTTCGTTCAATGGCGAAATTATTAGTAGTAATGGGAGTGTTAATGATTAAGGGTGATAATTTTGCTGTTTGCCAAGTGATTCACTTCTGCGAATTGTGTCACAGCTTCGAAAGTATTTCAGCATAAATGGTCAGACTGATGAATTTAATGAAAAAGGATTTATTGATAATGCACACTCCATATCCTTTAAAATCCTTTTGCCTTGATGCGTTTTATCGGATTGTGAAAACTCCAAAGGAATTACATTAAGTGGATAAGATTTTTATCATTGCCTTAATCATTTGAATTATATTTTATCCTGGAATAACATTTAAGTGGAATTTCACAAGTGCAGTTTTTCAATGATTGCTTCCTCAAATGGCGGAATAATGTGTTTTACGATGAGTTTTCTTCTGTGGGACAAAACATACAAAAGACTTTTAAGGGGAGACATCTACAGAATTCTTCAAAGAAGGCATTTCCTGCTCTCACCGAAAACTGCTTATACACAGAATGTCCTTCAGCTATTACTGCCCATGGAACCATGCCAATAAAAAGGATGATGTACTGCCTTTTTCGAAATATGTATGTATTCGCAATTCATTTCATTTCTCGACACTAAATTTAGAAATCTTCTAAAAGGAAAATATTTAAACTCAAAGATTACTTTTGTCGCATTGAAAATTCGTTTGCTGAACAATTCGAAAACTTTCCACAAAGCCACTTTGAACAAAGCCAAATGCTTTGATTTTATAATTATTAGTTCTGGCTTTGCTTTCTTGTCCCTTCTTTAAACTTCCTTACTGTGATAAATTTAGACGGACGCGAATGTTCGAAATCGTATTCTCAGAATCAACAGGTTTTTGCGTCCTTCAGTAGGGAAGACATTAATAGGGGGAAATCAGGAGCAAAAAGGAGCAGAATAGTATAGATTATTCAAATATAATTTTTTTTTTGTGCGAAAAAGCGTAAATTCTTCTAAAGGTGGAATTTTCTGTACTTCCAAATATCTTTTTCATTAAGGACTGTTTTCTCATCCTACTTTTAAGCTCTATCTGCCAGTTAAATTTCATTTTCTTTGACTTATTAATCAAATTATCATCAGGATAATTTGACTTAAAGATAAAAAAAAGATGAGAAAACGGCCCTAAATCGCTTATCCCCTCAAGTCGAAAAGGCTCAGATATTCTTGATTAAAAGTACCTAAACTTAACTCCACTCAAGTTGGCTTAACTTTAGGTTGAAATATGCCATCTATGGCAACTTTATAAAAGAACTGACGACCATGGACTTCCTTTTGAATGAAAGGAATAAAGCTGGCAGCCGGATGAAAAAAAAGAGGGGATGAAAAGAAGAGGGGAAATCTATTTCGTACTGATTTTTTAGGGTCGGTTTATTCAATTTATGTCGAATTGAATAAAAGAAACGATTTTAAAACAATCCTGATTCAACAAGATAAGTATTCAAAATTTTTATTTGTTTATTTATTCTGGCGTACTTCCTTTATTCCCTTTGTAATTTACAACTATAAAGCATGATGAAAAATTTACGCACTTAAAGATGCTTTACGGTTCTAATTTATTTGCATTTTCCAGAAAATAAGAAAATCGTGCCAAGAAAAACAATTCGCAAAAGCCTCCGACAATACGGGCGAATCGTACCAAATGGCTCACCTTGGCCAAAAACTTCTCAAAAATATCTTTGCTTCTTCAAATATGGATTCCGATTGCTTCTTTTGGGGGTTCTTTTCTTTCTTAAAAATAATGATGACTTTGAATAAAACGTTGAGGAAGAAATTTCATTATTTGCTGGTTATTTTTGGATGAAAAGATCTTTGCTCCACTTTTGCTTCAATACTTTGTCAAGTTTTCAGTTCAGTGGACCGCACATCAAATTGCTTTAATTAAACATTTCTTGATCTATTACAAAAGCTGAAGATACTCGAAATCTGAGAATTTAAATATATTTAAATTTAGAAAGCAGATGAAAACCTCGAGTCCATACATTTCATTTGATTAGATTTCATTTTGTTTCAAATGTATTAAATGAAGTTTAATGAAATAACTCCGCACTTTCATGAGAATTTAATAAAAAAAAATTGTCTTCAATTCACAAGAAAATACTTCAAATTTAAAACTTTTGAATTGAAAACAACAAGAAGTAAGGTCCGCATAAGAAATAAGTTGAATATAAGAAACGATAAGATGGCAAAATTCTTCCTTAAATAATTCATATCTATAGTTTGCAAATTTCATGGATTGCACATATGCATGTATATTCCATGTAAGGAAAAAATTCCCTACAAATGTTTGAGTGTGCCACACTGTTCCACAGTTTAAGGATGCAATTACCTCATTTAATAGCATGAAACTGAGGGAAACCATGGGTATAAATCGATTCAATTTTTATTCAAAGCAAATGAAACAAGTAAGGGTGTTATAGTCAGGCGAGCCTGACAATAGAATACCCGACACATACACACATGTTCAAATATTTTTAATATCAAGAGGTGTTTAAGACCATAAGGGGCCCCATATACCGACTTTTGATAGATTTCTTTATGAAAACTGCCCCTTTGCCACGCCCACTTTTCCAATTTTTGTTTAACTATAATCGGAGGCTTAAATATACGCTCAAATTTTAAGTTTCATTAAAATATTTCAAAAAAGTCCGATTTAAAAGCAGTTTTGGGATTTTTGTGACAGACCCTAGTACTGGAGGTACCCTTAATAAAGGACCGACCAAGGAAATTTTTTTGGAGGATGTTTATTGCTACAAACGAAGCATAAGTGCCAGATTTCGTTCAAGTCCATTTGAATTTCGGTTGTACGACAATTTTCGAAAACCGCCCTTCTGCCACGCCCACTTTTTCAATATTTGGAAATAATACTACTGGCCTTTAAATATGATCATCAAAATATCTTGAAGGACTTCGACTTTAGAGCAGTTTTTGTGATTTCCGTAACAGACCCTAGTACTGGAGGTACCCCTAAAAATGGTCCGATCGGGTCCATTCTCGAACTTGTTCTTACTCATGTCCCCGTGAGCATGCATACCAAATTTCATCAGGATAGCTCAACTTTTTCGATAAGATAACTGTATACAGACAGACGGACAGACAGACGGACAGACAGACGGACAGACAGACGGACAGACGGACAGACAGACGGACATGTCTAAATCGAATCTTCTGGTGACGCTGATCATTTCTATATACATTTTGTATAGTCTATCTCGACTGGTTCTGGGTGTTGCACACAACCCAACAAACGCAATATACCCTCGACACAGAGTGTGTCGGGTATAAAAATCGCGTGCAGCTAAACGATCCTTAAATCCGGTTCGATTATTGCCTGCAGTAAGAAATTAAAAGAAGAAAAGTGACTTTTAATTAGACTGAAGAGAAAAAATTTTAGCAATTTGAATAGAAAACATTTCCACTTGATTAATTTAAGGTAGCGTTCTGTAAAAACCTGAATTAACAAGTATTTAAAGTCAATTTTCATCGAGCTCGAAGTATCAGCCTAAGGTGAAAATCAACATATCTTTCTCAGCCCAAGTACATAGTTTAGTATTGAAAATGAATAATTTCTGACGGTTTTAATGTCATTTGCTATTAGAATTCTTCGAGAAATGGTAATTAACAGTGTCTGTTGCGCAGACAGCTTATCAAACATTTGAGTGCCGTGTAAACAGCTTCATCCAACAATCGATAATCTGGCAGCATTATATATTTTAGAAATTGATATTTTTTATATACGCTATTTTAGAAGTATGGTAGCACGTTTATTTCTTTTAATTTCGATTCTGATTAATTGTGAAAGACGGCAGAACAACGCAAGTCGCCATATTCTTGTCAAAATACATAAATGAATAAAATTCGTTTAATTTGAATTGTAAACCGCTATTTGAATTGAGCGTTTGGTTTACTAAGGATTGAACATCGTATTTTATTTATTTGAAAGTCGACAAGGCGTTTTCCCCTACGACGCAACATCTTTTTATTCATTTATAAATTGCCAACTCGCTAGTGAACTAGCGAAACGGACCTGGGAAGCTCGATTGGACGATCAAGAAGTGGCTTGTAGCTGACGTGCTACGAAAAACGAGTCGTGGAGAATCTTCGGGAAGGTTGTCTGGTCAGGGTAAGTGGTTGGTGTGTTGGGTCTGTCGGTTAGAAAAATTAAAATGCCGCCAAAAGTGCAAAGAACGCCGAAAACTTCGAAGAAGATTGAAAATGCAGAGCTTGAAGTGGCTGATGTTTTTTTGGCCGTTTCAATGAAACGGAAAAGTACGAAGCAAGTGACGAGCTTGCGGTAAAATTAACAGCTATGCAACAAGAATTAGATTTTCTTTAAAACGGCATTGCAACGGCAACAACAACAACAACAATACAATGACTATGGTGTTGAGAACAAAATGGCGGAACTCGCGTTGACGCTGGCAGCGATCGCGAACGTTGACGTTAATAATTTGGCTTCTGTTGTCTCAACGCGCTAAACAATACGCTGCGTCATCAGAACGTAAGTAAAAAGCTATATGATTTGCCAGATTTCAGTGGCCCGGGCAGAAGATTGGCCTGCATTTAGAGAAGCTTATTACGCAACTACTGAAGAGTTTGGCTACACAGATCAACAAAAATCTTCTTCGATTACTCAAAAGGCGCTTAAAGAAAACGCACGCGAGGTAGTTGAATCACTTTTGATCACAGCAACAACGTTGAACGTATCTTGGAAACGCTCAACGTTCGTTTTGGCAATCCTGAGCGTTTAGTCAAAAGTCAATATCAGCAAAGTGAAATCGTATCCAGCGATTGATGAAAATAAGCTTGAAGGTATTATACCATTTTCAACGAAAGTGCAAAACTTGGCAGCCTTTTTGGAGGCAGCTGACTGCAAACATCATTTAGCAAATCCAACATTGATGGAGGAGCTGATTATGAAACTTCCAGTTCAAAGACGCTTTGAGTGGGCCAGGTATGCTAGAAGTCTTGGTATAAGAACAAACGGTACTTGTTTTAGCGATTGGCTGCAAGATCTAGCGGAAACTGTAGCACTTATTTGTCCAACCGTGACGAAAAGGCTAAGAAGGCCGACCGTGGCGAAACGCAATCTCGAGTCCATCATACCACTGAGGCAAGTAAATGCGTAGCTTGTGGAAAAGATCATGAGTTAGGGAAACTGTAAGCGTTTTTCCGAAATGGACATTAAAAAGAAATGGAAAATCGCACGGCGTAAATATTTGTTTTAATTGTCTGAAGGGTGGCCACAGAAGCAATGCATGCACTGTAAAAAACAACTCTGAGAAGAGTGCATGAACTTTTAAGCAAAGCAAAAGTTGAAAACGTAAGCCGAACAGACAAATATCAGCAAGAAAAAGCCAAGATGCTTGCGTGCTTACTAGCATGTACGTCAATGAAAATGCGAAAGTCCTTTTTAAAAATAGTTCCGGTAACTTTGTACGCTAATAACAAAAAGATAAACTCTTATGCGTTTTTAGATGATGGTGCGTCGGTTACATTGATGAATGAAAAATTGGCCAATACGTTAGGCTTTAAAAGGAAAAAGGAGCAGCTGACGTTGAAGTGGTTTGGAAAACAACACCAAGACCGAAAGTTCCAGCAGTTTCGACATACAAATTTCAAGCACGCGTCAGGGCGGCAAAATTTTTGATCTGCGGAACGGTTCATACGGTGAAGGATTTGATGTTGCCCACGCAATCGATTAGGTTGCGTGATCTGAATTGCCGGGGCGTAAGAATTTGCCTATTTGCGAATACGAGAACGCTAAACCTGAGTTGTTGATTGGCTTAAACAAACGCGCACGTTGGAATACCACGAAAACAACGTATCTGGTGGATGGGATGTACCCGTGATCGTTACTTACGAAACTAGGCTGGATTGTGTACGGTCAATCGAATCAGTCATTGAAAAATGGTGACAATCATACGCTTCTAACCTGTCAAGCGGAGGAGCTAAAAGATTTGGACGAAATGGTAAGAAATACATAGCAAATGAAAATATGGGCACAAAGAGTGAAGTTTGTCCAATTGAATCAGAAGAAAAACATGCGAGCGTTCGTTTGATGCAAACTTGCACTAAGAAAGTTTGGTCATCGATATGAATCAGCATTGTTGTGGAAGAGTGACAAGATTGAGCCACCTGAAAGTAAAAGTATGGCAGAAAAAACGATTAACAGCCTGGAAATCAAGTTTTCACGCGACAGTGCGTATAAAGAGGCGTAATACTGCAATAATAAAGGATTACGAAAAAAAAGGTTACTGTAAAAAACTGAATGGCAGCGATAAGCGTAAATCAGATCGCTGCTGGTATTTGCCGCACTTTGCGGTTCGAAATGCAAACAAACAGGAAAAACTTCGCCTGGTCTTTGACGCTGCAGCAAGCGTGGATGGAGTGTCCCTGAATCCATGCTCTTGAGTGGTCCAGATCTTTGCAAGCCGTTATGGTGGTACTCTTGAAGTTTCGACAAAAACCGGTTGGTGTAACAGGAGACATTGTGGAAATGTTCCACAGGATTAAAATCCGCGATGAAGATCAATCGATGCAAAGATTCTTATGGAGGAGCGATCAATCAACACCATTATCGGAGTACGCCATGACGGTTATGACTTTCGGAGCAACTTGCTCGCCATGTGTGGCCCAATTTGTGAAAAATAAAAACACGCTGAATGTTATAAGGAAGAGTATGCAGAAGCCTACGACGCTATATTGAATAATTTTTATGTCGACGATTACGTACACTCATTTTCATCTGAAGAACAAGCAATAAAGGTGTCGGATGAAGTAATATGGATACAGAGACAAGCCGGTTTGAACTCACTCGATTTGCAAGTAACTCGCAGCGTGTCAAAGTCGCTTTGAACGGAGAAGATGACGTTCAAGCCGATGTTAATCTGGAAAGTAGCTGTACACCAACACCGCAAAAAGTACTTGGTATGTTCTGGGATACCAAGGAGGATTTTTGAAATTTATGTTGGCGTTTGGAAAAATTGAAGCAAGTCTGTTGTCTGGAGAACGAGTTCCGACAAAAAGGGAATTGCTGAGCGTTACTATGTCGGTTTTCGACCTTTTGGAATAGCATCGCAGCACACAGTTGTTGCAAAACTGTTATGCAGTCGGTTTGGCGACAAAAGACCGATTGGGACGAGTATATTCCAGCCAGCGTGCATGAAGCATGGCGTAAATGGTTGAGTATGCTGAAAGAAATCCAAACATATTGACTTCCACGTTGTTACGGGGATGGTTTCATGAAAAGTCAGGTCGAACTTCACGTATTTGCTGATGCAAGTGAAGTGGCATATGCCGCAGTGGCATACTGGCGATTTTGGATGGTTCCGGTGAACATGAAATAACCTTCGTGATGGGAAAAACTAAATGTGCGCCACTTAAGCACAATTTCCGTGCCAAGGTTGGAGTTGCAGGCTGCCGTATTGGCCGTACGTTTGAGGCAAACAATTTTAAGCAGCCATGATATCCGGCCCGTGAAGACAGTTATGTGGTCGGATTCGAAAACTGTTATTGTCATGGGATACGCTCCAATCATCGACAATATAAGACATATGTAGCACATCGGATTGGTGAAATCCTTGAAAGCACTGAAGTCACCGATTGGCGATGGGGTATCTACTGCAAACCAATCCAGCTGATTTTGGAACTCGGTGTTCCTGATAACAAACGTCAGTCATTTTGGTTGAGTGGACCGCGGTTCTTAAAAAATGAAGAGAGTTTTTGGCCATGTTGCGAAATAACCGAAACCAACGAAGAAAAACGAAAAGAAGGCCATCACGTGCTCTTAGCAGTCGCGGAGGAATTTTATTCGCAATTTTCTAGCTTCATACGTATGCAAAGAGTTCTGGCTTGGTTGATTCGTTTTATAAATGAAAAAATACGACATTGTGATGTGGAAAATAAACGTTTTTTGACTGTGCAGGATTTAAATAAGGCTGAATGTCGTCATAATTCGAACAGTTCAAAGAGAGAACTTCGCCGAAGAAATCGACAAGCTTAAAACGTTCGGGAAAGGTAAAAAAAGAAGTCCTATTTACAAGTTAACTCCTTGCCTTGACGAGAATGGTATTCTCCGCGTTAATGGGCGTATTAACAACGCCTCTAATAGTTAGCGCGATACACGTCAACCGATTATATTGCCGAAAGGGCACTATGTAACGACGCTGATTATCAAGCAGTATCATCAGCAATGGCTTCATCAAAATGAAATACAATAATTGCGGAAATAAGACGAACTTATGGATTCCCGATCTACGCGAGGCTGTGAAAAGGTGCGCAGAGATTGTCTGAAATGTAAAAAAAAACTCTGCGAATCCTCGACCACCACTGATGGGGCAGCTGCCAGCGGACAGACTAACTCCTTTTGTACGGCCGTTTACGCGTACACCGGCCTGGACTACATGGGACCATTTATAGTGGCAATCGGAAGACGCGTGGAAAAAGCGATGGATAGCGCTTTTCACTTGCTTGGGTACTCGCGCCGTACATATGGAGATCGCCAAAGACTTGTCCACTGAAGCCTGCTTGATGGTGATAAGTGATTTCATCACGTATATGGAGTACCCATCAGAATTCGTTCGGATAACGGAACGAATTTTCGTTGGAGCAAAAAGGCAGAT
The DNA here is from genome assembly GCA_020466095.1 of Chlorops oryzae. NCBI lineage: Eukaryota > Metazoa > Arthropoda > Insecta > Diptera > Chloropidae > Chlorops > Chlorops oryzae. The sequence continues at coordinate 34,471 of JAIPUU010000954.1, forward strand.
TCAAAGAGAAGCATCGGAAATTGATAAAGAAGAAGTTGGAAAATACTGGCATGCAGAAGATCGAAATGGATTTTTAATTGTCCTTCGAATCCACATTCGGTGGAATATGGGAAAGACTAGTACGCAGCGTTAAGAGAGCCATGTATCATTGCCTTGGGCGATAGAAATCTGCAGGAACACACCGCTTTACAATGTCATGCGAGAAGCTCAAAACGTGGTGAACTCTCGGCCATTAACTCATATTTCTTTGGATGATCCGACAGATCAGCCACTTACACCTAACCATTTCTCATAGGTACAGCTAACAGTGAGCAGACGCCTTCGCCCGATGGAGAAATTTCCAAGCGACACGTAAGCAATGGAGAATCGCACAACAATGTCATTGTGCGTTTTGGAAAAAGTGGGTGAACGAATATCTACCTGATCTCTGCCGCCGAACCAAGTGGTATGAACCAGTGCAGCCATTGAATGCCGAGACATAGTGATCGTTTGTGACTCTAGCACACAGAGGTCCAATGGCCCATGGGACGGATAACTAACGTTTACCCGGGAAAGGACCTCCAAGCGAGAGTTGTCGAAGTGAAGACAGCAAGCGGACTGCTCAAGCGCCCTGCGTGCAAAGTCGCTAAACTTGATGTTAGTGAATCTGGCTCTGGCTAGATTCACGGGGTCCGGTATGTTGCGCAGACAGCCTTATCAAACATTTGAGTGCCGTGTAAACAGCTTCATCCAACATCGATAATCTGGCAGCATTATATATTTTAGAAATTTGATATTTTTTATATACGCTATTTTAGAAGTATGGTAGCACGTTTATTTCTTTTAATTTCGATTCTGATTAATTGTGAAAGACGGCAGAACAACGCAAGTCGCCATATTCTTGTCAAAATACATAAATGAATAAAATTCGTTTAATTTGAATTGTAAACCGCTATTTGAATTGAGCGTTTGGTTTACTAAGGATTGAACATCGTATTTTATTTATTTGAAAGTCGACAAGGCGTTTTCCCCTACGACGCAACAGTGTCATTTTGACCAAAAATCCAATTTGAACCATCGCACTATGGTCTGGCGACTAATAATAACCATAGAACTTAGGAAAATTCTTCCCCAACGATTCATTATTTTTCAGAAAAAAAAGAAACCATCGGAATCCATATCAGAAGAAGCAAAGCTATTTTTGAGAGGTTTTCTGCCAAGCTCATTCACTTAACGACTCATACGTACTGCCGAAAATATTTGCGAGTAGTCTTTTTTTTTAGAAAGATTCTCTAATATTATGAGAGGATGTAAATTTTTCATAGCTTTGTATTTGTTTAATACAAAATAAAAACTAAGAGGGACCCCAGTTGGCGGAAAAAAAGATTGAAAACAATCCAAATCACATCAATCTTACATGAGTTGTGAGTGCTTCAGTCAAAAATATTTTCTAAAGACCAGGGTTATTAATATAACCATCACAGACGGCATCATGATGTGAGCAGGTCCTGGACAAAATGCGAATCGTTTTGCCTGCCACCGACGTCATAAATTAAGTTTCCATATCAGGTTTCAATTATTAAAAGATAAAAGTGAAATTTAAGTAAGGGACAAGAATAAAAAAATGTTTTTCAAAGAAATAAAGGGTAGTCAGGGACACAGTTAAGCCACATTGTCTCTTTGACGTAAGGCTGTCTCAACCTTGAAGCCCTCTCGGCACAAAGCGTCTTAAATGTCACCAAAGAAAATCGTGCACTCAACTCAAGAGGGTCAAGAAGGGACCAATACCCCAGTTGAAAAAAGCCAAAGCAAGGCGAAACCCATTGACATTTAAAAAATTTATTTAAAAAATAAAAAAATATTTGCAAAACATTTTGAATCTTAAAGCCTCAGGTCCCTTTAAAGATTCGTTGACTAGAAAGAAAAGCGAGTTTCCTCGCAACCTTGTGTAATCCTTTTACGTCACCTTTAAATATCCTTTAGCATGCAATCATATTAGACAGATTTCTCAATGGTGAAAGCAAAGGGAAGGGATCACATAAGAGCACAGGTGGCAGCTCTTTGACATAGCTTCTCTGCTTTTCGTATTCATTTTCGTGACATCCAAAGACAGTGAAACTGCTGCATAGACGACCGTTGTGGCCTACATTCGTGCATATATGAATATAAGATACGATGTTTGGATGTGACGAAACGACTTTGGTTCATGGTGAAAGTTACAAAAATGTGAAGCGAAGAGTTGGAGAACAAACTTTTCATATCCCGCAGGATTGCTGAGAATAGCCTTTAAAATAAGTTGTTAGCTCTTGTGACATTCGCCTATGGTATGCATGCGGCATGCTATGGATATCCGGTACAAATATACTTTCTGGCCATAGAGGAAGCCGCAGGAAAGAACGAGAAGCTGTCCTCGTGTACGATTGCCGTTTGCTACATATCCTTAGTTAAAAGCTGCAGTATTCATACGTGGGTCTTCTTTCTTTGCGTTTATTTATGCGGTAATTTCCTTTAAGGCAAAATGACTCCTACCGGATGAGGAAATGTCTGAATTGTATCAAAAATTCATTCAAATGTGGAGGAATGGGTGAACATTGAGAGATAAGATCGGATGTAGAAGAATAGAAATTTTAAGTCCAACTTCTTTAAAAAGATTCAAGAAAAACGTTTCATGGGAGTTTTTTCTCTTATCATTTGTGCGATAATTCCGTTGTCTTCATCCCTCTGCTTTTTTGCAATTGCAAAGATAGTTCGATTCATTTGGCTTTTATTTTAAGGATTGAGATTTCCAGAAAATTGTTGAGACGTGCCGCATTTTTATTCAAATTTGCATTTTCGGTAAAAAGTTTAAAGGTGAAGGTGAGAAAGAAAACCTCTGATTGTATGTTGTGTAGTCTTCGATGGCTTTGTGTGTTCCTTTAATGAACTGCGTGGCAATCTGTAATTTCCAGGTTTTGGTTTGACATAAAACCGTAAATGAGCCGGTGTTTTAAAGCTAAGTAGAAATCTAAAAACCTCTATGATTAAATAGGAAATGAAAATCCATGTATTAGGTGGGCAGTGGTTCCAGGTAGTGCGGGTTTTATAATCAATATATTTTCGCTAAATGAAAATCCAATCGAGCATCATTTTTATAAAAAATATTTTCTTCCATACAGCAAAATAATTTCATTTAAATTGAAGTATACAAATGTACAGAAACCCCATTATTTGTGACAGTATAATCAAATTTAGCCTCAATTAAGTTGAACACAGCTATGGTGGCAATCGTCAATGGTGTTGCTATATTACCTAAGCTGAAGCCAGGCATTTTATAATTAATATTTAAATAGCAATATTATCGTCATGTTGTTTAACTAAATAAACTGTGGTCTTTTCGATTCGTTTTGAATTGGTTTTTATCCAAACAATGATTTTTTACCATCTAGCGTATTCGATGTCTAAATTTGTCTTTTTTTTTATAAGAGCCACGTTTATTTGCAATCTGGCAATACATTTTTCCTAAACGTAAATTCTGTTCACACATTTAAAACCACAAACTTTTATTATTTTACCGAATTTCGCGTACATTTGCTTTAGAACGCAAACAAGCAAAATCGTTTAATTAATCCACAACATTTTCATTTTGCTTATAATATTTGCAGTGAATGAGATTTTCAAATCGATGTCATTACAAATACCTATCTCTCTGAATGATCAAATTTTTAATTAACAACACCGCCGTATTTGATTTTAATGAATTTATTTGTTTTTCGTATAGGTATGAATATTTCGTTAGCTTCGGATAGAAAGGGCGTAACTCATTTTTTTTTTAAAACGAGATTTTTGCATTTTCTGATGGTCGACTCTCAAATACACCCCCTCCAAAAAAATTGACGACCTTTGATTGAAAATACCGAAGTTATAGTTACTTTTAAAAAAGCCCTAACTCATAGCGAACAATTTTGCGAAAGAAAAAAGCCCTAACTCACAAAAAGACGTTCAACTACGCCAGTGATGGCGAGACCTATAAATTACATTCATAACTGTGCGTGTGCATTAGGGTGATGACTTTTTTGAAACTCTTTTCCTGTATCATAGTACGATGAACTTTTATTAAAGACTTCATAAATACTAATTTTAAGGTTATTTTGTAAAAAAATGTCACGCATCAAGTCATTTGAAAAATTTAATTTTTGATTTTTTTCCAAATTTTTGATGTTACTGTAAGCAGAGTAGCTCCTACAGGGTCAAATGTAGGACCAACTACCATTATTTTTTTATTCCCAACAATTTATCCAAAAATACCTTCCCCCTATCTCCACTCCTTAAGGGGGCTCCAATACAAAAGTAATTTTTTTATGAATTTCCCCCCCACTGACCTAACTAGCCCCAGAGTGCCCCTAGAGGAGTCAAATGTTTGACCGACCCCCCATTAACTTTGTCTCATTAACATTTTTTCCCAACATACTGACCCCTATCTCCCCTCCTTAGGGGGTCCCCATACAAAAATAGGCTTAAATTAAAGAATAATGCCTCACGAACTTTAATCTATAATATAGATGCCGTAGGAACAAGAACGAGCATGTTGAGTATGTATATTCGAAAAATTTACACAAGTACCTTTTAAACGAGCCTAATATGAAGAATATTGGATTCGTTTTTTGGTATGTTTTAATAATATGTTATAATTATTATTTTTTTTAAAACTGAATTTTGGGTTCCATCCCCTAACTGGCCAAATAATGACCCTAGTAGAAAACAAATAAATTTTCTACTCAAATGCCGCAATCCTCAATCTATGACGAGTTTTTGAGACTAAAACCATTAAAATCGGTTAGTAGTTTCTATTCATAAAATTAATTCAAAACAAATATTTGTTGGAACGCATTATTCACTGTTTTCACGTTCCCTTCTTAAGTCTTTGCATGTCTCTCTTGGTCTGTAATGCATGCAAAGACTCAAGACACGAACGTGAAAACAGTGAATAATGTGTTCAAAAAATATTTTTTTGAATTAATTTTATCAATAGAAACCACTAACCGATATTATTGGTTATAGTATAGTGCTGGATCGCATCTTATATTTTATTTATATTTTAAACTTTGCGTACAAAGATCTAACTCACGTGTTTTGAACGAAAATTGAATTCAAAAAGCCCTAACTCAGAAAACTGCTCGAAACACAGAAAAAATAAAAATTCAAGCCTAAAACAAATTTCGTGCGTATATTTAATTGACTTTGCGTTTAAACTTTTTTTAAATATCTAACCTTTGCGATTTTATGAAGTTTTTTCCTTCTCCTGTAAAGTAGCAAAATAATGAGTTACGCCCTTTCTATCCGAAGCTATCGATTTACTCTCCAGTAGGTAAGGAAAAAAAAAAAATTACCAAAAATGAGTACCCTGAATATAACTACTCAAAATGTAGAAATAGTAGTGAATATATTCTATTGTATACATGTAGTAGTGAAATAAGACGGACGACAGTCGTAAGACTCTAGTGAGAAATTAAAAACCCATAAAATATTTCCAACGAAACAGTCGTTTGCAGGTATCTGGCATTTTATTCAATAAAATAGGCGTATAAACTAATCAATTGATTGATGCGATGGTTGGTGTTATGAAAGTCGTATCAGGACACCAATAAGGACTTGCTTGTGTTGAAACGCCACTAAAAATGTTCTTGACTGCAAGATTTAGAGGAGGTGGTGAAAATACTGCAGGAATTCGCAGGATTACTGGTTCTTTCAGACCAAGAACTTTATTTTTAAGGTTTCTTATACTATGCAATATTTAAATGGACCTGTGCAAAAAGCCTAGATGAACTTCTTTTAAATCTGAGAAGGTGATTAGGCAGTTCAAACTGCTCGCAAAGATTAAAATGTACTAAGTTTTGAAAATCTCAAAATCCTTTCAAAGAAAGAAAATTCTATATCGCTGCACTGTTCAACGTAGAAGAGCTTCATGAGTTGTCACGAGTGAAAAATCACGATTTCAATTCCTTCTTTCATCGAATGCGTATGAAAACGAATTGAGTTCCAAACGCTGGTTGACAAGGAAAGCCATTTTGAAAAAATCCAAAATAGTTGCAGTGGTTTGACTTTTTTCACTCAATGCAGTCACTGCAAGTTGTAAATGACGCACCTTTCAGACCTTTCAAATCCATGGAGTAAACGAGCGCAGCAGTCAGCAGACCGTGAATGATTGCATAAGAAAGTTTTCACAGTGTAAGGACATGAATCAAGGCAAGCATCCAAACTGATTCCAAAACTATTATGAATGAAATGTGAAAGAAAAAAAAAATACTGAAGGAAAATACCTTGGAACCAAGCATTTCAAAATATTTTAACGCTAGAAAAGTTCTGTAATTCTGTAAAAAAAATTTTTTTTTTGGTCTTGGTGTAAAAGAAACGCAGGGAACCATTAACGCATAAGTCGCTCTTGTCTTTAAAAAAAAATGAGACTGGGAAGTTTTTTCTTTGTGTTTCTGAGTTTGGCAACAGTTCAGACTTTAACATCAATGAAATGAATTTGCTCTTTTTTTTTTAAAAGCTTTCGAAAACTGAAAGTTTTTTTCAGCCATTTTAATACCCAAGGACCAATGCCGGCATGACTTGCCAATGGGTAAAAAGTTGAGAAAATAAAGGAAAACTTTTTTGTCTCGCAAAATAAAATGAAAGAACGAAAAAGTTATAATGCTAAACGTTCTCATTTTCGCAAAAACAAAAAAACTTTGAATTACTTTATAACTGTATCTGCGGTTTCAAGGAAGTTTTCTTTTTAACTCGGTTTAAGGCGTAATCATCCAAATGGGCCAAGGGTGATATCATAATATCGCAAAAGAAATGAGTTTGATACGATCTTTCAGCAAAGCTGTAGAGATAATCTGTGTGAAAACCTTCGAAGAGTCTGGGGACGAGGCAAAGAGTAGCAATTTATAGCTAGCTCACTTAACTACAGCAGCTCCTAACTCACTCTAATCCTCTTTAATCGATCTTCCTTTCCATTGGTTTTTTCGAAACTTATCGGAAACAAATTCATCGGAAAATGGGGCTATTTTTTCTTCATCAAATAAACAAAACAAGCTACTAAGCTTCCGACAAAAGCCGTAAATTTTCTTCAAAATGCAAGCGCTGGGAAAAGAGCCCTCAGTAATAAAGGTTGAAAGATTTATTTTTACATGGAAATCAAACGCTTTTGCTTATGCCTTAGAAGAGTTCAGGATATACTCGAACATATTAATATTCGTTTTATTAATTTCACTTCAAACTATTATTGATATCCATTATCGATTTTAGATTCAATTCACTGCAAGCTGTCCCGAGCTCAATAATCAATAGTACCAAATACCAAAATAAAATCCATTCAGTACGAATTTTTTACGGACAGTTCGCAAAGAAAATAAAATCGAAGAACGTTTACCTTCCTTTATTTACTTTGTACTGATGTGCAAAGAAAATTCCATAACCAGCGGCAGAAGTGCCTTCTTACATTTGAGCCCAGGCCCTTTCCGTTTGTGCTGCCTCTTGTAAGCATGTTTCTGTTGGTATGAGCGTTTGTATTTGTTCTGCAAACCACTGCCTCCGAATTCTGCGAATTCTTTTTCTCGTTAATGCACTTCGGTTAGCTGGGAATCCCACCACCCGGCCGCTTAATGCATCATCAAGCAATTATTGCAGCTGTGGTGTGCTTCTCCCGGAACTTCAAATTCAATAATCCAGCAAGCAGTCTTTCTCCAATATCTCGTTGGGTGGTTTTGGGTGGCTATTCGACGTCAGTGGCAGCGCAACCAACGCTCCACTATCGTTCAATGGCGAAATTATTAGTAGTAATGGGAGTGTTAATGATTAAGGGTGATAATTTTGCTGTTTGCCAAGTGATTCACTTCTGCGAATTGTGTCACAGCTTCGAAAGTATTTCAGCATAAATGGTCAGACTGATGAATTTAATGAAAAAGGATTTATCGATAATGCACACTCCATATCCTTTAAAATCCTTTTGCCTTGATGCGTTTTATCGGATTGTGAAAACTCCAAAGGAATTACATTAAGTGGATAAGATTTTTATCATTGCCTTAATCATTTGAATTATATTTTATCCTGGAATAACATTTAATACATTCCTATGCATATATGTATATTGTATGTACCTACATAAGGATTTGAAACTTGTCAAAGAATATTTTGTAATATTTGCAAGAGGCTTAGTTTAGACTATGTTGTAGTCGCAGCAAAAAGCTTCAGAAATGGTATTTAAGTTTAGCAAGTTTCTTGAATGTTCCTGCGAATACAAAATAGTTTGAAAATTTTAGTATACATTCAAAGATTGAATTTTGATTTTCATATCTTTTATTGTATTTGTTGAAGTCCGAAATCGAGTACAACAACAGGCAAACTCTTGTACAGAGAGCTTCAAAGCAGCCAGAATTCGATAGCCTTGGCGGAATATCGTGCAGGTTTCTTAAAGATCCCTTTTTGCTCTTTTCAGTGTCAATTTTGATCTAACTTTATTTTCTCGTTTTCTATTTCATAACATCTACCCTCTTCCACTCTCTCGTACGCTTGTGACTGAGGTTTCAGCCTCTGCTTCTACATCTTTCCAATTAAGTGCTTCAGTTTCTCAGTCTAACAAGCTGAATATAATTAACTGAAGATTTTGAACAAGACATTCATGGAACATGTATGAATATTTTAAGTTTATGTAATTATAGATTAAAAGTTTAGGTGTTTATTTCTTTTTTGATTCAACGTGTCATGGAAACTCATTGTATTGGAAATAATAAGTAAGGGCCCAACAAACAATTTCACTAAAAATAAGCTTTTTTAAAGCTTGTCAACTCAAGCCGAGGCTTACAATAAGTTTCCAAAACCTTTGAAGTTCGTTTTAAAAACATATCAGTATAAGCGAAAAACCAACGAAACGGCACCCCTTTTTATAAGCTTATCATTTTGTTTACAAAACGTTTATTTTAAAGTTTTGTAGTGCTTGCAAAAGACATTTGGTAAGCTTATATTTTCCCTTTGAAAACTATATTTTTAAATGTTTTGTAATGCTTTCTAAAGGTTCTTTATATACGGTTGAAAAAAACTTGTAAAAACGAACACTTCCTATTTACAAGAAAAGGTTTTGTAAGTGAGCTATTAAACGTTTTCCAAGCTTGCACAAATTCTTTTCTCCAAAAAAAAACAAACAAATTTTTCTTTAGCAAGCATTTATTAAATTTTAATAAAACAAACATTTTAAGAAAAAAGTAAATTGGACCTTATTATAGTCAAACAGCCTAACCTAAATTTTGCACGCGATGCTTGCACTTGAAATTTCCACATAAACTAAACAAGCGCAAGAGCAAAAGACTGCAATACTCGCGGTTTGTCAAAAATTCTTAAGCATTTGATTCACATAGCGGTGCTTTTTTTATAGCAGCAAGACAAGTTTTGAAAAGCTTGTTAATGCTAGCAAAGCAAGCGTTTTATAAGCAATTGTAAATAGTTTATATTTAATGTTTATAAAAGATTTATTTTGGAGATATTTGTAAGTAGGGATGTGCCGGATATCCGGTAACTATCCGGTATCCGGCGTATCCGGCTGGTTTTTAGATATCCGGCAAGCCCACCGGATATCACTACTATCCGGCCGGATACCGATACATACCGCAGACTTTGATTTGTCCATCTTTGAGTTTTGTTTTTTGTTGAACGTGCAAATTAAATCAGAACAGCTGATTTTGCTAAAGCTCAAAAGCAAACGATATTATCATCGATGGTATCGATGTTTTTAAATTTCTTTTAATAGATATTGATCGAAATAAATTAAGTCAAATTAACTTAAATTAAATCCTAACAAACTTAGTAGTTTATGGAAAAGGATAGACGGTCGTAGTATGAACTTCGATAATGCTCGAAATTGAAAAACATTGATGTTAGTTAGATACTTACAATCAGATCGTTGTTTTTTAATTTTAAGCATTATCCAAGTTTTTATTGCGATTGTCTATTTTTTACCATAAACTAGATTTGGTTATTATTTTTTGTGATAAATAATTAATTTAGTTTAATGAAATTTAAAAGCATCGATAATATCAATGGTGGAATAGAATGTTTTCCAGCTCTATATTATACCAATGAACGGCGTTGACAGAAAATCATTTATTTCGGACAATCTGTTCAATTGTGGCCAGCGAAAGTACAATTTCAAACAGAGAAAAAAATTTTCAGATATCCGGCCGGATACTATGTATCCGGCTACATATTTTTTACCGGATATCCGATATCCGGTTATCCGGCAAATTCACTATCCGGCACATCCCTATTTGTAAGCGATTTTTAAATGTGTGGATTTTAGAGTTACAAAACGTTTTTTATAAGAATTTTTATAAGTTTTTATAAATCACTTATATATTATGCTTACAAAAAGTTTTTTGAAATAATTTGTTGTCTAACATTTACACTTTGGTTTGTTGGGGGTGTTATAGTCACGCGAGCCTGACAATAAAATACCCGACACAGACACACATGCATACATTTTATTTTTTAAAACACGCCCAACCCAGCAAACATTTTCTGAGTGCTCCGAAA
>JAIPUU010000747.1:0-12500 GCA_020466095.1 Chlorops oryzae
AATATAATGATTACATTTTCTAGCGTTTTCTTTCATAGGACTGAAAAATAAAACCTAATAGTTGTAGTTTTCTAAAACTTATGCATAAGTTATTTCCGTTTTTTGTCGTAATAACTTATGCATCAGTTTTTGCGGTTTAAAACCGAAATAAGTTAGCATGACTTATTGCGTTTTGAAACCGCAATAACTTATTATAAATAACAACGGTTTAAACCGCAATAAGTTCTGCACAGAATTTATTTCATGGTGCCCTGAGGTAGACCCCTTTTATGGCAATTTAAGCAATATATTAGGTGTAGTAAAAAGAAATCCATTATTTTTGCATTAAATTGTGGGCTTTATTTAAGATAGTTAGAATGATCCGATTTAGGTCAAATATGCGCCGTTTTGTTCGATAACTTGTTGCCATTTTAAAGGTAATTTCATTATGCCTCTCTCATAGAAGCCCTCGTTCCTATTAGCAAAAAATTGAGACAGTCGAATTTCAGAAGCCTCTATTGAAGCGAATGTTTCACCAGCAAAATTGTTCGCCATGGACATGAACAGATGGTAATCACTTGGTGCCAGGTCCGGACTATAAGGTGGATGAAGAAGAACCTCCCAACCAAACTCCCGGAGCTTCTGGCGAGTCACTATCGATGTGTGTGGCCTGGCGTTGTCCTGATGGAACACAATTCCTCTCCTATTGGCCAAATCTGGCCGCTTATGGGCGATTGCATCCTTCAGACGGTCCAATTGTTGACAGTAGAGTTCCGAGTTAAGAGTTTTGCCGTATGGGAGCAGCTCATAGTAGATAATTCCCTGCCAATCCCACCAAACACACAGCAAAACCTTCCTGGCCGTCAATCCTGGCTTGGCCACCGTTTCCGCCGGTTCACCGTGTTTCGACCACGACCGTTTTCGCTTGACGTTGTCGTAAGTGACCCACTTTTCATCACCAGTCACCAACCGCTTCAGAAATGGGTCGATTTTGTTGCGGTTCAGCAGCGATTCGCAGATGGAAATTCGGTCTATGAGGTTTTTTTGCGTTAACTCGTGTGGCACCCATACATCGAGCTTCTTTGTGTATCCAGCCTTATTCAAATGGTTCCAAACGGTTTTTTGTGCAATCTTTAGCTCTTTTGCAATCGAAACAGCGCTAACATGACGGTCGGACTCGATAATTTCCATGATTTTATCGACATTTTCGACAATTGGCCTTCCAGTGCGTGGTGCAACCTTGACATCGAAGTTACCGGAACGGAATCGACGAAACCAAAATTGCGCATGATTGGCTGTTACAGTATCAGGTCCATAAACGCTATTCACATTTTCAGCCGCCTGGCTTGCGTTTTCACCCTTATCGAAGAAAAACTGTAAAATGTAGCGAATTTTCTCTTTGCTAATGTCCATCTTTGACAAGCTCTCAAACAAAACTGAATCAATCAATCAAAAAAGTGTCAAAAAAGCTTTTTTAGTAGGAACTGTCATCTTTCTAATGCCCCCTAGCGGAACACGATCGGACTTATACAACGCGAGATGCAGATAAATAACGCCATCTATTGGAAAAATAATGGATTTCTTTTTACTACACCTAATATATATATGGGTATTTCCGTAGTGGCGCACGTGACAGTCGTACGCATTTGATGCAAAAAATTTCGGTGAAGTATAAATTTTTGCAACTCCTTGTCTCCCTTATCTGACAGTTCCTTAGCTGTTGAATTATTGGTGTAAAACGTGGTGGCCAGCGAAAGTGCGGTCCAGAGATATTTTCTATTAAATGCTGAGACGCACGTGACAAAAAACGGAAGTTGGTTTTTTCTTCATCTACTGCACTGCAAAAATCTTCCTAAATAATATAAGGTTTTTAAGGAAACTTCATGAACAATGACGAGAAAAATTGCAGTTTTCGTGTCAAAACTTTTAATCCAGAAAATTCCATTTACTTTTTATTTATTGAGGCATATTATGATACGTTACGTGACATGCGTGACGTGACATTTTTTTTCAAAAGGGTTTTCGTCATGAAAATAGTCTTTTATTTTAACCTTTTTTCCTTTCAATTCATCAACTCTGGTATTATAAATAGAAGGGCCAATAATAAAATTTATTAAAAACAATATTTATTTGAGCTTGCGTAATTAGAAGATAATTATCCACTTATTCGTTAAAGACTTTTTGTTGCTGTTGATTTGGTTGATTCTTCTGATTGGAATTATTAAAGACGATAACTTCCATTGATCAGATTACTAAAATGGCCCACATTTCATAGAATAAGCACTTTTAAAGGTCATTTAAAAAATACAAATACAACAAAATAAGCCTTAACCTAAATATGTTTTACAGAAATGAGGGCTGACTATAACCACTAATCTTCTTAAATAGTGGAATTCAGATGTGTTACTATAATAGTACATACCCAAAAATTGTTTTAAGGAACTGGGGCATTTTCATTTCCGGTAGACCTTTCTGTGGAAATGCCCATATATAATAATATTATATATAATTTGTATGGAGAAAGTCAAGGTGAATATAACAAGGTGGCGACAATAGTTGAATTTGGTTCAAATATAACAATTTCGTTCAAAAAAAGTAGCGTTCTAAATTCAATACAAAATCTTGACAGTTCCGAGTTAAAAAAAAAAAAAAGCAATAGCAGTTTCTGCTGTCAGAACGTTGTAAAATACACCTTGGAGAAAAATTTACGCAGCATGAAAAACTTTTGCGTTAGTATTTGCTACGCAAAACGTAAAAAGCTCTTTCGTGCAATATGTTTGAGCTGCTCTTTACAGTCTATCGAGCTTGGTAACTCTAAAAGTAGGGTGAAATGCATATTAGCTTTAATTCGAAAAAGGAAAGATTTTTATGTGAATGAACATAAATTTTGCAAAGCGCCTACGATGGGTCGTTTATTCAATACCGGAAAATTTTGCAAGCGCAAACAGCTCACCTGTGACAGCTTAATTGCAGAGAGCAATTAATGTAAGTTTAGTAGCAAGTTAGTTAGTTTTCATGAAAAACAGAAATTGTGTAAAAAAACACTTTTAATTAATTAATTTTTTTTACTTACACTCAAAAAAGTTTCTCAAGAACTTAACATTGTTGAGACAATGTTTGGAAAAAGTTGTTGCATCAAGAATTAATTCTCAGGGCAACAATTTTTGTGGTCATGCGAAAAATGTTTTTTGTTGTTCTAAGAACTTTCATTGTTTTTAGAATAATTTAAATTCTGGGGAACGATTTAACCAGCAAAATTGTTGGGCTAAAGTATAAAATTGTTGTCATTACATTTTATTTTTTTTTAGTGTATATTACCACCAAAATCAAATTGTAACTGTCTTGTTCTGGGCTTCTTCGGTCTAGATTAGCTTTAAATGAAGTTGGAAATCAACCAAATTCATTTTTGCCGTTGGCCTTTGTAGGATGACGTGCGACGCATTAACGGTTGCTCGTTCTACTCGGCCATATTTTGCAACGACGGTTTCAGTGACTCTGCCGTTATGCCAGCAATAAAGGGGAAGATTTTCGGCGATAACAGAATCCAGAATCGATCGGCGAGTATCTGCGTTTGTCGCCACCTTGGTCGCAGGTCTACCTTCTTGCTGTTCACTATTTTGCACCCGCAAGATGAGCCCAGTAAAAGGTAGTTAGGCGTAAGCGCCTGATTGTCGTCTATATCAAGTGAAACGTGCTTAAATAGGCGGACGTTGATTATGTATTCAATTTCACAAAGAGCGCTCTTTAGACTTTCGTCGTTAAACTTATCCGATGGGCACATACTGCTACGTACACCGAGAGAAATAACAAAAGTTAAATCAACTACTTAGAACAGTTAAAGTAAGAGTGGTCAAATAAAATGTATTCCGCGTTAAATGCACTGCAAAAGGCAGTCAAATGAAGAGTTGAAAAACAGTTACTTTTTATGTTCAAATTTGCTTTCGTTCACTTAGACGTATAAGTTCGCATTCTGATCAACCGTCTCCGGAGTTTTCGATAGCTCAGTTGTTTAAGCTGTGACTCGACAGGCGTGAGCTTCGGGGTTCTATCCCTGCTGGCGGCGGGAATTTTTCTGAATTTTTTTTTATTACAGTTTTTTTTTTGTTCAGAGTGTAGTTGTTTTGGAAGACCAAAATGTTCTCCTAAGTTTTTAAGGTTTTAATTTATTTAATTTTTTTTTAATGGATCATTTTCAAGCAAAAAATTTTGAGAGTGAAACAATTCCTTAAGCAAGTTCCCCAAAACTTGAGCAAACATAAGCTCATGGTTAAGACGTTCGCCCAGCAAAGTGGAGGTCAGCGGTTGAAGGCTCGGCCGAGGCGAGAAAATTTAAAGAGATGAAAGAGAAAAAGATTTAAATAAAAACAAATAAATAAAGAAAAACAAGTAAAGAAGTTTACATCGGCAAAGCCGATTGCACAAATACCTTTTCCTCAGCCTGAAATATGTTAAAACATTACCTTAACAAAAATTCCTGCCGTTTTCGTTGTTCTAGCTTGGATATCTATTTATAACTTATCTGTACTTCGATTTAGCTTCTAAAACTCGAGAATATTATTAAGCACAAAATTTTTTCGGATGGTGAGCATGGTAAAGTTTTAACCGTTAGAGGACATTTTGTCTAGCTGCGAAATCCTCAATTCAAACTAGTGAAAATCAAATTTTTGCGAATTTCGCGGATGGTGGTCTTGATCAAATTTTAACCCTTAGAGGACATTTTGTTTAGCTGCGAAATACTCAATTCAAAATAGTGAAAATCAAGTTTTCGCGAATTTCGCGGATGGTGGTCATGGCCAAATTTTAACCCTTAGAGGTAATTTTGTCTAGCAGCGAAATACTCAATTCAAACAAGTGAAAATCAAATTTTTGTGAATTTCGCGAATGATGGTCTTGATCAAATTTTAACCCTTAGATGACATTTTGTTTAGCTGCCAAAAACTCAATTCAAAACTGTGAAAATCAATTTTTCGTGAATTTCGCGGATGGTGGTCTTGATCAAATTTTAACCCATAGAGGACATTTTGTTTAGCTGCGAAATACTCAATTCAAAATAGTGAAAATCAAGTTTTCGCGAATTTCGCGGATGGTGGTCATGGCCAAATTTTAACCCTTAGAGGTAATTTTGTCTAGCAGCGAAATACTCAATTCAAACTAGTGAAAATCAAATTTTTGTGAATTTCGCGAATGATGGTCTTGATCAAATTTTAACCCTTAGAGGACATTTTGTTTAGCTGCGAAATACTCAATTCAAAATAGTGAAAATCAAGTTTTCGCGAATTTCGCGGATGTTGGTCATGGCCAAATTTTAACCCTTAGAGGTAATTTTGTCTAGCAGCGAAATACTCAATTCAAACTAGTGAAAATCAAATTTTTGTGAATTTCGCGAATGATGGTCTTGATCAAATTTTAACCCTTAGAGGACATTTTGTTTAGCTGCGAAATACTCAATTCAAAATAGTGAAAATCAAGTTTTCGCGAATTTCGCGGATGGTGGTCATGGCCAAATTTTAACCCTTAGAGGTAATTTTGTCTAGCAGCGAAATACTCAATTCAAACTAGTGAAAATCAAATTTTTGTGAATTTCGCGAATGATGGTCTTGATCAAATTTTAACCCTTAGATGACATTTTGTTTAGCTGCCAAAAACTCATTTCAAAACTGTGAAAATCAATTTTTCGTGAATTTCGCGGATGGTGGTCTTGATCAAATTTTAACCCTTAGAGGACATTTTGTTTAGCTGCGAAATACTCAATTCAAAATAGTGAAAATCAAGTTTTCGCGAATTTCGCGGATGGTGGTCATGGCCAAATTTTAACCCTTAGAGGTAATTTCGTCTAGCAGCGAAATACTCAATTCAAACTAGTGAAAATCAAATTTTTGTGAATTTCGCGAATGATGGTCTTGATCAAATTTTAACCGTTAGAGGTAATTTTGTCTAGCAGCGAAATACTCAATTCAAACTAGTGAAAATCAAATTTTTGTGAATTTCGCGAATGGTGGTCTTGATCAAATTTTAACCCCTAGAGGACATTTTGTTTAGCTGCGAAATACTCAATTCAAAACTGTGAAAATCAATTTTTCGCGAATAGCGCGAATGGTGGTCATGGTCAAAATTTAACCGTTAGAGGACATTTTGTCTAGCTGCGAAAACCTCAATTCAAAATAGTGAAAATAAAATTTTTGCGAATTTCGCGAATGGTGGTCATGGTCAAAATTTAACCGTTAGAGGACATTTTGTCTAACTGCGAAATCCTCAATTCCAAATAGTGAAAATCAAATTTTCGCAAATTTCGCGAATGGTGGTCTTGATCAAATTTTAACCCTTAGCGGACATATTGTTTAGCTGCGAAATACTCAATTCAAAATAGTGAAAATCAAATTTTTGCGAATTTCGCGAATGGTGGTCAAGGCCAAATTTTAACCTTAAGTGACGACTTTATTTGGCGGCAAAATACACAATCAGAAGAAGCAAAAAAAACATCATTTTTGTATACAGATATGAGAATAAGAGAAAGAGTGTTTTTTTCTAATGTGTAGGATGATGACCATAAATATAGCGATGCCGCAATTTTTTTTCAGCGAAAGCTTAAGTCTACATAGTAGCTATACACACACCAAATTTCAATAAGCTGTGATGTATAGTAAAAAAGTTATCCAGGAAAAACCTTAAAAATCGTGATTTTTGAAACTTCTGAACCACTTCCCACGACCCAAGGAGGGACTACGAAAACAATTTTTATGCAGTTTTTCGGACATTTACCTGGTTCAAGTCCATGCCGAATTTCAATATGATATCTTTCATGGCTTAGGAGTAAATTACGAAAAACTAAAGTGTGACCGACAGACAGACAGACAGACAGACAGACAGACAGACAGACAGACAGACATGGCTAGATCGATTCCTCTTGTAACCCTGATCAAGAATATATATATATGTCTATATCTATCGCGACTCCTTTGGTATGTTACATACTCCGTGCCAAACTTAATATACCCTTTCCTTCGGAAAAGGTATAAAAATAATAATTTAATAAAAAACAAGTAAAGAAGTTTACATCGGCAAAGCCGATTGCACACATACCTTTTCCTCAGCCTAAAATATGTTAAAACATTACCTTAACGAAAATTCCTGCCGTTTTCGTTGTTCTAGCTTGGATATCTATTTATACCTTATCTGTACTTCGATTTAGGTTCTAAAACTCGAGATTATTATTAAGCAAAAAAATTTCGCGAATGGTGGTCATGGTCAAATTTTAACCGTTAGAGGACAATATGTCTAGCTGCGAAATACTCACTTCAAAATAGTGAAAATCAAATTTTTGCGAATTTCGCGGATGGTGGTCTTGATCAAATTTTAACCCTTAGAGGACATTTTGTTTAACTGCGAAATACTCAATTCAAACTAGTGAAAATCAAATTTTCGCGAATTTCGCGGATGGTGGTCTTGATCAAATTTTAACCCTTAGAGGAAATTTAGTTCAGCTGCGAAATACTCACTTCAAAATAGTGAAAATCAAATTTTCGCGAATTTCGCGGATGGTGGTCTTGATCAAATTTTAACCCTTAGAGGACATTTTGTTTAGCTGCGAAATACTCAATTCAAAATAGTGAAAATCAATTTTTGCGAATTTCGCGAAATGTGGTCATGGTCAAAATTTATCCATAATGGACGACTTTATTTGGCGGCAAAATACACAATCAGAAGAAGCAAAAAAATAATTTTTGTATTCAGATATGAGAATAAGAGAAAGAGTGTTTTTTTCTATTGTGTAGGATGATGACCATAGTTATAGCGATGTCGCAATTTTTTTTCAGCGAAAGCTTAAGTCTACATAGTAGCTATACACACACCAAATTTCAATAAGCTGGGATGTATATTAAAAAAGTTATCCAGGAAAAACGTTAAAAATCGTGATTTTTGAAACTTCTGAACCACTTCCCACGACCCAAGAAGGGACTACGAAAAAAATTTGTATGCAGTTTTTCGGATATTTACCTGGTTGAAGTCCATGCCAAATTTCAATATGATATCTTTCATGGCTTAGGAGTAAATTACGAAAAACTAAAGTGTGACCGACAGACAGACAGACAGACAGACAGACAGACAGACAGACATGGCTAGATCGATTCCTCTTGTCACCCTGATCAAGAATATATATATATGTCTATATCTACCGCGACTCCTTTGGTATGTTACATACACCGTGCCAAACTTAATATACCCTTTCCTTCGGAAAAGGTATAAAAAAAAAATTAATAAAAGAAGATAAAAAAAGTCAAAGCAAAAAAAATAAGTTTTTTTCCCAGTCGCTGGTGACAGTTGATTTAACCGCGAGACAGTTATATCAACCATCAGGTAGTTATATCCTTATTGACTGTGTTTGTACTGTTGAATTGACCCCTACTACACATAAGCTAACAATTAACGGTGAACTCGGTTATTTTAACCTGCTTTTTCTGTTAATATAACTACCTTTTTCTCTCGGTGTACATTTTTTATGGATGCTATGAGTCGTTCCCACGCCCCTACACGTAGGCAGCGCTTGGTGGGTTAAATTTCCACTAAACCGTGTCGAATTTAGCTTGGATTCGATTAGAATCGACCGTCTCGAGTCCTTCTCGGATGATTCTTTCGGTGGCTTTGAAATTGGTCCCGTTGTCGGAAAAGTTTGTCTAGCTGAGCAATAAATTTCTGAAGCATCCCTGCAGTAATGAAATGTTTTTGGTGTAAAATGGACCGGACCTGGGTGAGTCCATATAGGACCGACCTGAAAATGATATGCACAGCGACCGACCCGGGGTGAGTCTCAATTGGACTCACCCTCGTCTAGTCCAAAAATGAGCGTAGGTGGGGTGAGTTCGTATAAACTTTTACTTATTTGTTAATGTGGACGGCCAATTAACCCCTCTCATTCGGTATAACACTTGGCCCTGATGCAACCGTGACTTTCGCAACATGTTGCATCGAAAGCGAAAGTCATGGCGCCAAGCTTTGTCTTGATCTCAGTTCAGTTGTCTTACAGCTATCGCGCGTTCTAAACGTTACAACCACTATCATAATTCTCAAGTCTAATTTACTCACAAAATTAAATATCACCATCTCTATATATCCCGCATCTCCCTCTCTGAATATACTGCCACGCAACCAGCGACAAACTCGTGCGGACAATATCCACGCTACCAAAAAACGTAAGATCCTACAATAAATCGCAACGATATCTTACAAAATAATTCTTTGTCGTTTTTTATTATTTCTCGGCTTATTCCGGATCTCCCTCACTCGCTATCTGAGCTATTTATTGGTCCTTCGAGCCGGATAAGCCAATCCGGATTTTGGAATTTCCGCATCCACAATTTGAGCATCCCTAATAAACAGCCTTTCTCGCTGCAGGTGCCAAACGATCACTGCTGAAAAGAGAGGATTTCTCACACACACCACACACATCACATTTCTCATACACATCACATACATCCACTGGACATCACACACCTCATATTTTCAATATTACATACTCTCATCGAATTTCAGGTGCGTGACTTTCTAATTTTCTTGGGGTTTCTTTGATAATTTCGCCTTTTATCAAATTAAAAATCGAAAATTTAACCGAGAAAAAGTGCCGATTTTAACTCCCGTTAGAAAACTCCCGTTGAAAAAAAAAAAAAAAAAAAAAAAAAAAAAATTTTCCCTCCTCTCTCATTATATCGGTATTTTCCGTTACGAGAAAACCCGCGAAAAATCGGTAATATATACATTCACATATATTCATATCAAAATAGAAGAATAGAATAGAAGAATATCAAAAAACCCGCTCCTTTGTTAGTGTGAAAGAGCTAAAGTCTCTTTCATTTCGTTTTTGCTTCAATTTGATTGCACGGACAAGTGCATTGAACTATTTCGAAAGAAAGTCAAGTGAAATTTTCAAATCAGCCGGTGCTCAGAACAGTGGGCACAGTTTTCTCATTTCGCGAATAAAAATTTTTATAATCTTTGCACGACTTTCACTCGAATTCCCCTTCATCTTTTCTCACAGAATATAACTATTTAAACCAATTACAATTACAATTAAATAAAATAGAAATGTCGTTCGCAACTTTGTGTGTCCAATTAATTGATTTCGTCGACGCTTTCAATGAACTCCCAAATGCCGCTCATACTACTTTCACTCTTGAAATTCAAAAAAAAAGAAATCCAAGCTTTATGGGATTTACTCAAGCGAGAGTACCACTCCACACTCCAAAATGCAACGAAAAAGAGCAAGACTAGCGAAGAGATTTCCGCTTTAAAAAATCAATACAAAGAAAGTTATGCCGCTTTTTTGAAGTGCGTCGCGGAAATGGATGAGTTCTCGTCGAAATCGCTGAATATATCGGATACTATTGGGTTTCACGGTTTTAATCTTCCTAATGATTCTTCACAATTTCATTCGCAATTAAAATTACCTCCGTGTGATACCACTATATTCGAAGGGGATTATCTCTCATGGCCTACTTTTCGGGATTTGTTCACGGCTATTTATATCTCTAATACACGATTGTCGCCTGTTGAAAAGTTGTATCATTTAATTCAGAAAACGCGCGGCGAAGCAAATGAAATTGTGAAGAAATGTCCCTTGACTAACGAAGGATTTATCGTAGCATGGAAAAATTTAGTTGAGCGATATGATAATAGGCGCATTCTTGTCAATAGTCAGCTCAAGGTTTTATTCAATCTCAAACCAGTGGCAATTGAATCTAGTTCGGCTATTAAAAGCTTACAACGCGACATTAATAATTGTATTTCTACGTTGGAAATGTACAAAATAGATGTCGACAGCTGGGATGCTATTTTCACGTATCTATGTTCGTCCAAATTGCCAACTTTCAGTTTAGCTCTTTGGGAACAGACTCTCACGAATAAAACTGAAATCCCAAAATGGAAGGATTTAGATGCGTTTCTCACCAATCGTTTTTATACATTAGAATCCGTGTCAGATTTTCGTGACAAGTCCGACTCGGCATGGAATTCTAAGTCTCAAGCTCCACCTACATCGAAAGGTAACCAATCGGAAGCGCCTAAAACCAATAGAGTTAATGCATATCAAGCAAAAACAAACAAATCAGGTTGTTGTGTGTGTTCATCTCGGGAGCATGCAACAAAAAGTTGTTCTAAATTTCTAGCACTTAGCGTTCAGGAGCGTTTCAATAAAGTGAAACAGAATAATTTGTGCATTAATTGTCTCGCTAATTCTCATTCTTTTAAAAATTGTACCAGTGCTCATAATTGTTCTAAATGCCATAAAAGGCACCATACTCTTCTGCATCGTGACAATGCACCTTTTCAACATAATTCCTTTAATGCTACTCAAAATGCATCTCTTTCTCGACAAGCTCATCCTACACAAGTAACGACGAATTTTCAAAATTTATCTGAAGCTGCCACTGCTTCAAGTAGTGCTGCAGCAGAGAACACTGTCAATGTTCAATCTCATGTGGCCATTTCTTCGCGTCAAGTTTTGCTTGGCACAGCTATGGTTCATATTTATCATCACGGCGTTGCATATACAGCCCGAGCATTAATCGATCCTGGATCGGATGGCACTTTCATTACTGAACGCCTTCAAAAATTATTAAAACTGCCCGAAAAAAAGGTGAATGCACAAGTTTCAGGAATCAATAGAACTGTCTCCGCTCGTACAATAAAATCAGTTGAGTTTGTTTTAGGCTCTCCCAATAATTCTGCCATTCAAATTGAAGTTTCAGGACTCGTTCTTCCCTATTTAACGGAACATATTCCTACATATTCCCTGGATATTACTCAAATCCAAATTCCCGCTGATCTCAAACTCGCTGACAATCAATTTTGGAAAAGCAACGAAATTGATATTTTAATTGGTGCCGATATTTATCCTTTCATTCTCCTCAATGGTATTAGGAAAAACGCATGTGGCTCTCTCATGGCACAAAATACAGTTTTCGGATGGATCTTTTTAGGGCCAGTGGGGCTCCAGAAGTCTAACAATATTCGAGTATTTTTGTCGTCAATAAATGAAATTTCACTAAACGACCAAATGGCTAGATTTTGGGAAATTGAGGATCTTCCAAAAAAGCCGTTTCTCACTGAAGAAGAAAGACTGTGTGAAAATTTATTTGTAAATACCCCTTCCCGTGATTCTGATGGTAGATATGTTGTTCATCTTCCATTTAAATCTCTCAATAAAAGCATCGGTTCGTCAAGAGAAATCGTCAAGAGACAGTTTCTGCGCAATGAAGTTCGTTTATTAAAATCTCCCGATGTAAAGGCCCAATATGACAAAGTCGTCATGGAATACCTGGAGTTAGGTCATATAGAAAAAGTCTCGACGCCTGATCAATTTCCACATTATTATTTGCCTCATCACGCTGTTTTTAAGCCAGAAAGCACGACAACAAAAGTTCGTGTAGTTTTCAATGCCTCATGTAAAACGGCAAATGGTAAAAGTCTCAACGACATTCTCTATGTAGGTCCCTCTCTTCAACAAGATCTCACTATTTTAATTGTAAAGT
>JAIPUU010000748.1:0-15000 GCA_020466095.1 Chlorops oryzae
GGCGATTATTTCAATTCGTCTTCAATGGCGATTTAGAGAAAATGTATCGTCAAATACGAGTGCATGAATCCCACACTCTCTTTCAGCGACTAATCTTTCGTCAATCCCCCTCCGATCCCCTGGAGGAATATGAACTAAAAACAGTTACCTTCGGGGTCAACTGCGCACCTTACTTGGCAATTCGAACTCTAATTCAATTAGCCAACGACGTTGAAAATTCACTCCCTTTAGCAGCAAGTATTTTGAAAAATATGATGTATGTCGATGATGCTCTTACAGGTGCCCATACTCTCAATGAAACTCTCGAAGCTTTAGATTAGCTAATTCAGGCCACCAATTCTGCTGGATTTACTATGAGGAAATGGACTTCCAACTGCAAGGAAGTTTCAAATGTACTCCCAGTAAAAGATCTTTTAAATGAAGATTTTCTCAAGATTGAAGATTGTAGTTCCACCAAGACGTTAGGTATTCATGTGAATGCCAACTCTGATAGTTTTTTCTTTACGGTTTCTAAGTTCTCGGAAAAACCTTCATACACAAAGAGAGAAGTTCTCTCCATGATTGCGAAATTGTTTGATCCCGCAGGATGGCTCTCGCCGATCGTAATAGTCGCAAAAATTTTTATGCAGAGTCTATGGCTGCAACAAATAGAATGGGATGATGAAATTCCCGCAGACCAGATAAAAGTATGGAAAGCATTCATGGAAAGCCATAAATATATCGAAGAGATTCGCATTCCACGATGGGTGGACTATGCTCCTTCCTCAATGGTACAGTATCATGCGTTTTGCGACGCATCCGAGAAGGCGTTCGGAGCGTGTGTATATATTCGAGTTGAAAATGGCCAATGTGTTAGCACTCATCTGATCTTCGCAAAATCCCGTGTAGCACCCGTGAAATCCGTGTCCCTCCCGCGATTAGAGCTTTGTGGTGCCACACTATTAGCTGAAATGATCGAAGCATTAATAGAAGAGCTCAAAATTAATAAAAGGTCGCTATTTTGTTGGACGGATTCCACAATTGTTCTCGCGTGGCTTCAAAAGCCACCGTGTGCATGGAATGCATTTGTGGCAAATAGGGTCTCAAAAATTGTCGAAAAAACTAATCGCGAAAATTGGTTTCACGTTGATTTGCATGACAACCCAGCGGATATGATTAGCAGAGGGATTAACAGTCAAGATCTCGTTGATAATCAATTATGGTGGACAGGGCCTTCATGGTTAAAATTAGAAGCATCCGCGTGGCCCAAATTGAATCCCTCGTGCTCGTTAGACACCAATTTAGAAGAAAAAGCCATTAAAGTTAATTATGCATTTTTCAACAATTTTGAGGACCTGATGGATAGGTTTTCAAACTTCGCTCGTGCCTTACGTGTTTTTTCTTACGTGTTTCGTTTCACAAAGCGACGAAGTCAATCTGCGATCCCATTCAATAAGGGCTTCACAATCCCCGAAATTAAATCAACACAAAATTACTTAATTCAAATAGCGCAAAAAGCTTATTTCGCAAGTGAATATTTTCTTCTTTCAAAATCCCTCCCCATCGATTCTAAAAGCAAACTCGGTACTCTAAACCCCTTTCTTGATCCTGATGGGCTTCTCCGCGTGGGAAGTCGGTTAGCGCGTTCCATCTCCCTACGTTATAATGAAAAATTTCCGATCATTCTCCCTTATTCAGCTCAATTCACACGCTTGTTTGTTCATTTTACTCATGACATAAGTATGCATGGAGGAAATCAGCTTATGTTACGTTTGATACGTCAACAATTCTGGATTCCGAAAGCCAAGAATTTAATTAGAACAATCATTCATTCTTGTAAGATCTGCCTGGTACACAAAAAGAAAGCTCAAAGCCAAATTATGGCTGCCTTGCCCCCAGATCGAATAACGATTGCTCGGCCGTTTACGTCGACTGGAATCGATTTCTGTGGCCCTTTTGATATAAAGAGTTACAGAGGTCGAGGATGCAGTATCACAAAAGGTTATGTTTGTCTGTTCGTTTGTTTTGCTACGAAAGCAATACATCTCGAAGCAGTGAGTGACCTCACGACGCCCACTTTTTTAGCGGCCCTTGCTCGATTTGTAGCCCGGCGGGGCTGTCCAGCAAGAATCTTTTCGGATAATGGCACAAACTTTGTTGGGGCTTCTCGAGTGCTGAATAAGGAATTTAAAGAATATCTCAAGGCAACAAAAGCAGATGTTGAACGAAAATACGCTAATCAAGCAGTTGAATGGAAATTCATTCCCCCTGGAGCTCCTCATATGGGAGGACTTTGGGAAGCAGGTGTAAAATCTTTTAAATTTCACTTTCGGCGATTCGCAGGAAATTTTAAATTTACCTTTGAAGAATTCAGCACGATTATTCAAAGAATTGAAGCATGTCTCAACTCTCGACCTTTAAGTCCTATCTCAGACGATCCTTCAGATATCGAACCGTTGACGCCAGGACATTTTCTTATTGGGTGTCCACTTCTTGCTCTCCCTGAAACTGAAATTGAAGGAAATCCGATTTCTATAATTAATCGCTATCAGAAGATGAAAGCGATATAGCAACACTTTTGTACACGATGGAAATCAGAGTATTTGAAAGAACTACATAAACGAAACAAATGGAAATTTCCCCAAAAAAATGTAGCAATTCACGATTTAGTCGTCATACAAGACGAAAATCTCCCTCCCAATGAATGGCGCTTAGGTAGGATCGAAAGTGTGCACTGCGGCACAGATAATAGAGTACGAGTGGCAAACATTAAAACGGCTAAGGGTGTTATCAAGCGACCTATCTCTAAACTGGTCTTACTTTCACCACCATAAATTTCTCATCAACATCCCATTTTTTTTTTGTGTTCGTTTGTTGTTCGTATTGTCCCTCTCATTTTAGAGAAACATGAATGCTAATAAATGCACCGACGTCGTCGCCTCCAAGACCGCGGCAAAGGAGACAATGGATTGCCGGGTGTGCAAAAACGCACATGCCTTACGATACTGCCCAACATTCTTGCGAAAATCTCTGGCAGGTCGCTTACGTCTCGTTCTCCTACATGGATATTGCTCTAATTGCCTGGCTCAATCTCATGCCCGCCGGAATTGCACGAGCTCGTACAAATGCCGTCGGTGTCAAGAGCAACATCATACTTTGCTGCATGACTCTCCCAAGGACCATACGAAGCCATCGAGTTCCATGGCAGCGCGACTAGGGCAACGGTGCCGTCCCGAGAGACCTCGCTCGTCTCTGCTCCCACTAAACCGGACACCTCGCCCGTCGTCCGAGGAGCTCCGTAGTGGTGGACCTCGTCCGTCCGTAGCCTCTGCTGGACTGACGTCGGGAACGCCGTTGAGGCCCACCGCGCTCGTAAGAGTCGTCGCCAATGGAAGGATCCACTATTTGCGAGCATTGCTCGATCCCAACGCGGTTGGGTCCATTCTGACCGGCAGATGTGCACATCAGCTGCGGGTTCCCATTGACCGGGTGAACGACCATAAAGTGTGCACATTGAGTCTGCGGGCCAGGATGGATCTTAACATTGAACTCACGATAAAGGCTCAAATTCACGAGCACATGAAGTTAATTACGCCCCATCAAGATGTCGACAAAAGAATAACGTCGTTATTCACCGGAATCAAATTGGCCGATCCGCATTTTTATAGATCAGCGGCTGTCGACTTGATTCTGGGGGCGGATGTATATCCCAAAATTATGCGGTCAGGACTGCTGGAAGGACAGTATGGTCGACCACTCGGACAGCTCACTATTTTCGGCTATGTGCTGACAGGCATTGCCAACTGAAATCATATTTTGAAGTCGTTAATTGGAATCTCATATTTTTCATTATATATCCTCATTTGAATTTTTATTTTCATATTTTTCATTATATATCCTCATTTGAATTTTTATTTTCATATTTTTCATTATATATTCTCATTTGAATTTAATAATAAACAAGTAAAGAAGTTTACATCGGCAAAGCCGATTGCACAAATACCTTTTCCTCAGCCTGAAATATGTTAAAACATTACCTTAACAAAAATTCCTGCCGTTTTCGTTGTTCTAGCTTGGATATCTATTTATAACTTATCTGTACTTCGATTTAGCTTCTAAAACTCGACAATATTATTAAGCACAAAATTTTTTCGGATGGTGAGCATGGTCAAGTTTTAACCGTTAGAGGACATTTTGTCTAGCTGCGAAATCCTCAATTCAAACTAGTGAAAATCAAATTTTTGCGAATTTCGCGGATGGTGGTCTTGATCAAATTTTAACCCTTAGAGGACATTTTGTTTAGCTGCGAAATACTCAATTCAAAATAGTGAAAATCAAGTTTTCGCGAATTTCGCGGATGGTGGTCATGGCCAAATTTTAACCCTTAGAGGTAATTTTGTCTAGCAGCGAAATACTCAATTCAAACTAGTGAAAATCAAATTTTTGTGAATTTCGCGAATGATGGTCTTGATCAAATTTTAACCCTTAGAGGACATTTTGTTTAGCTGCGAAATACTCAATTCAAAATAGTGAAAATCAAGTTTTCGCGAATTTCGCGGATGGTGGTCATGGCCAAATTTTAACCCATAGAGGACATTTTGTCTAGCAGCGAAATACTCAATTCAAACTAGTGAAAATCAAATTTTTGTGAATTTCGCGAATGATGGTCTTGATCAAATTTTAACCCTTAGAGGACATTTTGTTTAGCTGCGAAATACTCAATTCAAAATAGTGAAAATCAAGTTTTCGCGAATTTCGCGGATGGTGGTCATGGCCAAATTTTAACCCTTAGAGGTAATTTTGTCTAGCAGCGAAATACTCAATTCAAACTAGTGAAAATCAAATTTTTGTGAATTTCGCGAATGATGGTCTTGATCAAATTTTAACCCTTAGATGACATTTTGTTTAGCTGCCAAAAACTCAATTCAAAACTGTGAAAATCAATTTTTCGTGAATTTCGCGGATGGTGGTCTTGATCAAATTTTAACCCTTAGAGGACATTTTGTTTAGCTGCGAAATACTCAATTCAAAATAGTGAAAATCAAGTTTTCGCGAATTTCGCGGATGGTGGTCATGGCCAAATTTTAACCCTTAGAGGTAATTTTGTCTAGCAGCGAAATACTCAATTCAAACTAGTGAAAATCAAATTTTTGTGAATTTCGCGAATGATGGTCTTGATCAAATTTTAACCGTTAGAGGTAATTTTGTCTAGCAGCGAAATACTCAATTCAAACTAGTGAAAATCAAATTTTTGTGAATTTCGCGAATGGTGGTCTTGATCAAATTTTAACCCCTAGAGGACATTTTGTTTAGCTGCGAAATACTCAATTCAAAACTGTGAAAATCAATTTTTCGCGAATAGCGCGAATGGTGGTCATGGTCAAAATTTAACCGTTAGAGGACATTTTGTCAAGCTGCGAAAACCTCAATTCAAAATAGTGAAAATAAAATTTTTGCGAATTTCGCGAATGGTGGTCATGGTCAAAATTTAACCGTTAGAGGACATTTTGTCTAACTGCGAAATCCTCAATTCCAAATAGTGAAAATCAAATTTTCGCAAATTTCGCGAATGGTGGTCTTGATCAAATTTTAACCCTTAGCGGACATATTGTTTAGCTGCGAAATACTCAATTCAAAATAGTGAAAATCAAATTTTTGCTAATTTCGCTAATGGTGGTCAAGGCCAAATTTTAACCTTAAGTGACGACTTTATTTGGCGGCAAAATACACAATCAGAAGAAGCAAAAAAAACATCATTTTTGTATACAGATATGAGAATAAGAGAAAGAGTGTTTTTTTCTAATGTGTAGGATGATGACCATAAATATAGCGATGCCGCAATTTTTTTTCAGCGAAAGCTTAAGGCTACATAGTAGCTATACACACACCAAATTTCAATAAGCTGTGATGTATAGTAAAAAAGTTATCCAGGAAAAACCTTAAAAATCGTGATTTTTGAAACTTCTGAACCACTTCCCACGACCCAAGGAGGGACTACGAAAACAATTTTTATGCAGTTTTTCGGACATTTACCTGGTTCAAGTCCATGCCGAATTTCAATATGATATCTTTCATGGCTTAGGAGTAAATTACGAAAAACTAAAGTGTGACCGACAGACAGACAGACAGACAGACAGACAGACAGACAGACAGACAGACAGACAGACAGACAGACAGACAGACAGACAGACATGGCTAGATCGATTCCTCTTGTAACCCTGATCAAGAATATATATATATGTCTATATCTATCGCGACTCCTTTGGTATGTTACATACTCCGTGCCAAACTTAATATACCCTTTCCTTCGGAAAAGGTATAAAAAAATTGTTTGAACTGAATTGCATATGTCATCCCCATCTTAAGAATCATAATTTGTAATATGATATACACTTTCTTCCTATGTAGTTACAGTCGATGTCAAAAATCTCCCGTGACGGTTTGTTGGTGGTTGATTGCAGTAGCACTGCAAGGGGGGCAGAATGTTAATGTGGACGGCCAATTAACCCCTCTCATTCGGTATAACACTTGGCCCTGATGCAACCGTGACTTTCGCAACATGTTGCATCGAAAGCGAAAGTCATGGCGCCAAGCTTTGTCTTGATCTCAGTTCAGTTGTCTTACAGCTATCGCGCGTTATAAACGTTACAACCACTATCATAATTCTCAAGTCTAATTTACTCACAAAATTAAATATCACCATCTCTATATATCCCGCATCTCCCTCTCTGAATATACTGCCACGCAACCAGCGACAAACTCGTGCGGACAATATCCACGCTACCAAAAAACGTAAGATCCTACAATAAATCGCAACGATATCTTACAAAATAATTCTTTGTCGTTTTTTATTTATTTCTCGGCTTATTCCGGATCTCCCTCACTCGCTATCTGAGCTATTTATATTGTTGTCTGTTTTAAGTCCTCAATCTGATCGTTTTTTTTTTTAACTTGAAAAAAAAGAAGTCGTTTTTTACATGTTAATTGTTTTTTAATATTTATTTTTCAAGAATTTTTTTTCTGTGAAAGTGAAAAATTCTTTACGCACGTTTCCCAAAAACTTGAGCAACCAAACACTCAAGTCAGCGTTTTGATCAAAGCATTAAACTTGCTTGTTTGGCGTAAGGGTTAAGACACCAATTTACCAACCCAGAGTTCTGCGGTTCGAGGCTCGGCCGAGGCGGGCAAATCAAAAAGAAAATTATAATATAATGTTGTGTAACAAAAAGGGTTAAAAAAACAAAAAAGGCAAAATAAACAAAATAAGAAAAAATTTTTTTTTCATTTTTCATATTAAAATAAATATTTAAAAAAAAAAACTCACCCTCATTTAAGGCCATATGGACCCACCCACAACCGACCCTAAAAGCTTTGAAAATGGACCGGTTGTTTTTCAATGACAGCGCTGCGGAAAAACGGGTGGTTTAACGTATGAAAACGCGACCGGTCCTCACCTCTTTTGGTCCGGTCCGGTCCGGTCCTCACCCGAGTCGACCCGGGGTCGGTCCCAATTACTGCAGGGATATTATTCACGAGCTGGTGTCGAGACTGTGCGCTATTTCGATATGTATAGCACGTAATGTTAAGCACGTGTATAGTACGACCGATCTTTTTTCCCGAAATAATCGACACCGACGAACGAGAACGGACGTTCGAAGCTAGCTAGTCGAGCAGCAGGCAATGGAGACATTGGTAAGATTTGAGGATTGATTCTACGACAACTTTGCAGTAGTTTCTACGATGAGGAATGTCATTGATTTCAACGATATATAACGTAGATTTAACGATATTGCATCTTAGGAACAATGATGTTATTTTATAGGAACTACGATATGAAATCATAGGAACTACGATACCAAATCATAGGAACTACGGTTTCAAATCTTGAAGTATATTTCGATAACTCGTTAATTTTGATATGAATTTTTGTCGGCGGGTTCGATCCCTGCCCCAGCGAGCGTATATTTTTTTTTGTTTTTTTTTCTTGTTTTTTTATTTAAAGTAGATAATTTAACATTTACCTTATTTAAAAAACTGAGAAATTAAAGATTTAACCAAAATTTGTATGCTTAAAAAATTTAAAAAAGATTCTATAGGAATTTCACGAAAGAGCTTGTGCGTGACGTTTTGGAAGGCGCAATGAAAGCAACTCTATTTATTAGGTTGGCAACTTACTTTCTGTTTTCCCGAAATATTTGCCTTGAAATTTACTTGCCTGTTTGTTTTATTCTCCATTTTTCCACAAATTCTTTTCTATATGACAGGGTTCGAGAACTCGGACCTTTTAGATTATAAGTCTAGCACACTTCAACTACGCCATCGCGTGATATGATTTGAGCTTGCTAGTTTTATTATATCAATATAAGTGGGAAACAGTAACATAGAAACTATTAGATTGACAGAAGAACTTATTGTATTTTACGTAGATTCTATGAGTTTCGTGGCTCTGGGATAGCGTAAGGGATGCGTGCTATGCTCTTGATCCCAGGGTCTAAGGTTCGATTCCCGGCACAGGCAAAACTAAGTGTAATGTTCCAAGCCTAGCACTGGTTTTTCAAAACTCGCATGTTAGGATTACACTACATAAAAAGACATACACTCACACATACACAACAAAACCTCCTTGGTACCACAATGGGCCGATTTACGGCCTAAGTGGAAGTCACTTCCAACCTACCTACCTACCATGACATTTCCATCGTAGATTCTACGATATTGAAATCGTAACACCTATGATAGACGTATTTCTTCCACAGTAGAAACTATTGAATTTACAGTATAAATTATTGTATTTTATGTAGATTTTATAATATTTTAATCGTAAAACCTATGATGGACATTTTTCTTCCACAGTAGAAACTATTGAATTTAGAGTATAAATTATTGTATTTTACGTAGATTCTATGAAATTTCCATCGTAGATTCTACGATATTTTAATCGTAAATTCTATGATGGACATATGTAAATCTTCCACAGTAGAAACTTTTATATTAACAGTAAAACCTATTGTATTTTACGTAGATTCTATTATATTTTTCTACGTCTTCCTATCGTAGAAACAACGTGTAACGTAGTCCTGCTCTTCTTTTCGGTTGAAAAGAAAGAGGTGACGTTATTATTTTTCTCTGCCTATATTTTTTTTTTATATTCCAATAAAAACACACGAGTCCTTTTTCTTTGGAGGATTTATGTTCTTTTTCATTTTCATTTCATTTATTTCAATTCATTTGTACTTTAAATAAGACTTAGGTCTCCTACAGTACATTCATTGAGAGCAGTTCTTTAGTAGGTATGTTTGACTTAATTCTAAATATTAACCTAATAACCTAAAACGAGTGGTGAGAATAGTGAAGTTAATGGGTTCGTCTAATCTATTTTACAATTTATTTGAGCTTAAAATAAAAACAATAAAAAATAAGGAGAGAGATGTGAAAGTTGATGAAGATAGAGATAGAAAGATAAGTTGAGGAGAGAGAAAAGAAAAGAACAATGATTAATCTTGCATTATGTCTAATGCCAACTTAAATTTCCATAAATTGTTAACGGATTTTACACTAATATTCCAATGTTTAATGACACTAACGAAGAACATACGGGACGTGGACCTATAATTAAACATGGGAACTGTAATATTGCACGTGCGACTAGAATGGGAAAATAATAGTTTACTATATAGGTACTGCGGACTTTTAGAATACATCAATTTGTATAAAAATAATATATTGCGGGTATTTAAATAAGATGGAAGACTTTTACCTAAAATTTGGATAGAAAATTGTGATATGTGATCATACATTCGTTTTGTAAAGATGTATCGCGCAGAGTTATTTATCAATAATTGCAGCTTTCGCTGTAAATAAGGTATAACAAATGTACCACAGATTTGAAGTAAATTGATCGAAGATTTAAAAAAAATTTAAAAAGCATGTGTTAATTGGACCTTTTCCATACCAAAATGGCTCCCAAAGTAAAATAATTGAAAATTTTTTCAGAATTTTTGACTTTGAGCGTTTATTTTTCACACAATAACTGCAGTTTTGACCATCAATTCAATTTTTCCCAAAAGCCTGTACAATTGGCTTTCAAACCGCATAACATTTTTTTTTCTACAGTAAGCCACTAGGGTGGGAGAATTGTTTTTTCTGGACTTAGTGCCGAAAAACTTTAAGGCCCTATAACTCCTCAGGGGTGCATTTGGGACCCCCACCTCACATACGATTTTTTGTTCATCTTGGACTCCCCTACCATCCCTGTAAAGGAATGTACTACCTTACGGGACACCCTGTATAACTTCTAATATATTTATTTTTCTTACTTTTCTCTTTTTTTTCACCATATAACTTCTAATTGTTTGTATTTTTCTTACTTTTCTTCCTTTTATTTTTTTTTTTTTCCCATATAACTTCTAATTATTTGATTTTTCTTACAAATTCCTATCGCCACTGAGCCGTCGACGGCTTGCTGGCCGCGACGGCGCACATGAGTTGGGCCAACGTGACTTGGAAAAACGATCAGCCTATGTGCTGATCGTGGGAATGCAACGTCAGCAGAATTCTCCCTTGCCTGGGCTTTCCAAGTCGGACGGAGTCGTGCCGACAAGCATTGAGCCCTCTTTGGCAGTTTATTTGTTTTAGTTTTTTATGAACACAGAGCGATTCGAATTACGCTATTGCTGCCTGCTTGCCGGCAGGCCTAACTGTACGTCGCTTGGAATCTGGTTTTTGTGGACGAATCTTTTGTCAAGTGCCTTTAAAGTCAAGAGCTTACAAGAATGCAAACTCGGTAAATATCCCTTGGACGTTATTATAATTAATTTTCCAAAATCCTGGCCTCATGTTACAATGTGGGAATATTTAGATTTATGGAAATGCCGATGCTGCAGTTAATTTGTCTTCCTGCGTTCCCCAACATTCTATTTTTCTTTTGAGTCGATCCGGAACAGAGGTTCCCAATAATGCTTGACGCAGTCACCACCTAACAAACGATGCAAAATTTTTTCAGTGTAGGTTCTTAAACTTCGCTTGTGCGTTACCTGTGCTTTCCTTTGTTTTTTGTTTCCCGAAACGTCGTAGTCAGTGTACGGTTTCACACAAGAAAGGCGCTACAAGTGCTGAAATTAAATCCACTCAAAGTAATTTGATTGAAAAAGCGCAGAAAGCTTATTTCGCGAGTGAATATTTTTTTCTGTCAAAAAAACCTTCCCGTTGATCCCAAAAGCAAACGTTCTACTTTAAATTAAATAAATCCTTTCCCTCGGATATAATTAAAGGTTTCCCATTATTCTTCCATATTCTGCTTGACTCACGCGTCTGTTTGTGAACTTTATGAATAAAATCAGCTTGCATGTGTGAAATCAGCTCATGTTGCATCTGATATGTCAACAATTTTGGATTCCGAAGGCTACAAACTTGATAAGATCTATTACACAGGCCGACACAGATTTTGGTGCCGACGGTTTTGAAACTGATTTAGAATATTTGGACTCAGGTGATTTCAAAAATGTGGTCGGTTTTTCTCTATCAGCTCTAGTTACAGAGATATAGGCAAAATATGTTTTTTTCGACTTTGATATACTTAACTGCCATCAACTCGGTTGCTTATTTTTATACTTCAAATTTTTTTACAGGAGTGAGAAGCGAAAAGACAGGTCTTATAACAAATGTCCAAATATTCTAAATACGTTTCAAAAACTTGCGCACCAAACAAAAAGTGTATTTTTGTCGGCCTGTGTTATTTATATTTGTTAGGTATACCTTGTCCAAAAAAAGAAAGTGAAAGGCCAACTGATGGCTGCCTTGCATCCAAAATGACTAACTATTGCTAGACCGTTCACGTCAACTGGTATCGATTTCTGTGGTCCTTTTGATATAATGAGCTACAAGGGTCGACGATGCAGTATAACAAAAGGATATGTTTGTCTGTACGGGTGTTTTGCTATTAAAGCAATACATCTAAAAGCACTTAGGGACTTCACGACGCCCACTTTCTTAGCAGCGTTTGCTCGATTTGTAGCCCGTAGAGGCTGTCCGGAAATAAATTTCTCAAATCATGGTACAAAATTTTGTTGGGGCCTCTCGAGTATTGAAAAAAGTAATTAAGGTATTAATAAATGCCACGAAGACAAATGTTCATGTAATTATTCACATCAATTTGAAATACATTTTTTAAGAATTCAGCACAGTTCTTCATCGAATAAACACATGTCTAAACTCTCGGCGGTTTGAGTTCTATCTCCGATGACACCACATATGTAGAACCTTTAAATCCAGGGCACTTCCTTATTGGAGGTCCACTTCTTTCTCCCAGACGCTGAAATTGAAAACAATCCCATGTCCATTGTTAAACTCTATCAGAAAATTAAAGCAACTTAAGGCGCATTTACACATTTGACAATTTTGTCAAAATCTCTCTCAAAAAAATCGTCAAAAAGTGTAAACGTCAAAATTTTTTACATCAAACTCACTTCTTGATTTTGAAGTGAATTGTCTTCAAAAAATTTGTTGAAATAGTGTCAATAGTGTAAACACAAAAAGTTTTCAAAAAGAGGAAATTGACAGTCCTTCAAAAAAGAATCGACATGCTCATTTTATTTTGATAAATTATCAAAATTTCAAGAAAATTAAATACAGTCAGAAATATAAAAATACTTAGTTAAAATTTGACCATGACCACCATTGTCGAAATTCGCAAAAATTTGATTTTCACTCTTTCGGATTGAGTATTTCGCAGCTAAATGTCCTCTTACGGTTGAAATTTGACCAAGACCACCATCCGCGAAATTCGCAAAAATGTTATTTTCACTATTTTGAATTGCGTATTTCGCAGCTAGATATAATGTCCTCTAACGGTTAAACTTTGACCATGACCACCATCCGCGAAAATTTTGTGCTTAATATTAATTTCGAGTTTGAGAAGCTAAATCGAAGTACAGATAAGGTACCCATAAATAGATATCCAAGCTAGAGCAACGAAAACGGCAGGAATTTTCGTTAGGGTAATGTTTTAATATATTTTAAGCTGAGGAAAAGGTATTTGTGCAATCGGGTAAGTCGATGTAAACTTCCTTATATTATTAATCAAAATGGCCTCACAGGCTGCGGAGGGCCCTATCACGATCCTTAGATATCCAAAAATCCCTTGTTAATTTTTTGGATCTTTCTTGATTCTTCGTCTATTATGCTATTATATCCCTTCTTTTTCCCCCAAATTTGGAGTTGACTCTTCAAAAGCCACTTTGAAAGACTTTTTGATTTCAAAATAATTCATAAAATTTTGACCGAACGTATAAACACTATTTTGAAGGTTGGCATCAAAAACTCTCTATTCAGCTCTCAGATATTTTGACATTGCTTTATTTTTTTTGAGAGAGTATTTTGACGTCAAATTTATGTAGTGTGTAAATGATGAATCAAAATAATTTTTCAAATTTTGACGTAAATTTTTTTTTATGTCAAATGTGTAAATGCCCCATTCGCAGCAATTTTGTAAAATATGGAAATCAGAATATGTAAAAGAATTACATAAACGCAACAAATGGAAACTTCCACAAAAGGATGAGTGGTTTGCATTAAACCGGCTAATGGTGTTATTAAACGGACTATAATTAACCTTGTTTTACTTCCGAATCCATGATTCTTTCAAAAGCATCATATATTTGTGTAATTTTGTGCGTATTTTTGCCTCTCAATTTTTATCCATTACCATGAATTCCCGAGCGGCTAAAAATGACTCGGATGTTGAGACGATTATAAACTGTCTCGTTTGTAAAAAAACACATGCGATGCGGTATAGCCTCACGTTTTTGAAGAAATCACTCGAATGCAGGTAAAGCTTGGTATTGCTTCACCGGTACTGCTCGATTTCCTTGTCGCAAACACACGTTCGGAGAAATTGCCCAAGCAAGCATCGCTGTCATCAATGCCATGAGCAACATTATTCCCTTTTGCATGACGAACGAAAAGGACTCAAACGCCATCTCGTCCCATGGCTCATCGGCTGGGTCAACGGCATAACAAGAGACCTCGCTTGTCTCGGCTCCAACAAAACCGGACACCTCGCTCGTGTTCCGTGTCCGTGTTCTGTTTAAAATTTGGTTGGGCAACGTTCAGCCTGAAAAATTTAAATAGGTCTCCAATTACGTTTTGTTCATTTTTGAAAGAGATGTGGAAGCATCGAAACCGAAGATTTCAGTTTCAAGGTTAGAGCATCTTTTGTTTTATGTATGATTGATGAAAAAGTCTGCATCGCGCTGTCATCATACACGTCATCGCAAGTGTTCTATTTGTGTGGTGCTACACCAAAAACTATAAACAATTTAAGTGCCTTATCTGAGCTAAAAATCAACGAAAATATGCTTGCTTTTGGCCCCTCACCTCTACATGCATGTATAAGACTCATGGAATGTTTGCTTGACATCTCGTACAGAACTCCCAAAAATATGGTATGTATAAGGCGAGGACCATTAAGCGAAAGTAGCTGAAAGGAAAAAGTACATTAAAGACTGATTCAAGAAATAAATTGGACTTTTAGTAGATATGGCAAAACAAAAAACCGGCAACACTCATTAAATCAACTTTTGCAGAAAATTTTTCAAGCAAGCAAAAATATCATCGGAGATTACAGGTATAAATGTACATCTTATTGAAATATTCCGCACAATTTTGATTTGTACACAGAGAAAAAAATCAACCAGAAAACTGGTTAAATCAAAAGGAAAAACATACAAAACGGCTTCAACAAGGAATATTTTTAATTTTAACAACTTTTCTTGTTGAAAAAATAAAAAATTTTCCTTTTGAATCAACCATAATTTGAGGTTGAATTGAAATGATAATTTTCAAAAATGGATTTAAATTTAAATTGTTGAACCAACCACGGACATAGTTGAAATGACAAGATATTTTTTAAAAAAATTTTTAAAAAAAATACCTATACAAGAAGAAATGTAAAAAAAAATTTAATTAACGTTCAAAGCAAATGGCCATAGAGCACTCTGCTGAACATGACCCAAAAAATAGCCA
>JAIPUU010000824.1:0-32500 GCA_020466095.1 Chlorops oryzae
TAAAAGTATAATTAAGGACATAGGGAAATTGTAAAGTAGTGTTAGCAGCTTAACAGTGAATTAAATCCTGTCTTAGACATAAGGATCATTAAATAAAAGAAAAGATAAAATATAAACTTCACTCTTTTATTTAAAGAGGTTTATAGGAACATTTATACGCTCGACTTTGTCTAAGCGCTTGTTTCCTATAATTTGGTGTTGGAATAAAGGAACGTTTATACGCTCGACTGTGTCTGAGCGCTAGCACCCTATATCCCAACAGTATAGTTCCAGCTGCATTAATTTTATTTTGCTTTAGAATTTCAAACAATTGGTAAGAAGGGAAGTAGTTGTCGAAAAACAGATTATGCCCAATTTCATATTTCGGAATGCGTTGCGTTAGATGAAGTACAATAGCTGGCCCAAATCCAAAACTTTTTACCAACTGTTGGTTTATTTCTGTTGTTGAGCCTTGGTAGACAACGAAATCATACGGCATTCCGCTTTTACCACACGTGAAGAAAACTTATTCTCCATGGACAAGGTTTCCCCATGATGTACTGCTTAGAAAAAAATTTGCCTTTAAAGGGGATGATTTGCTCGTCAATGCACAAATTTTCTTCCAGTGTTAACTGCAGTAGACGGCTACGGACGAGTTCAATGATTGGTGTAACCTTAAAAAGGCGATCTTTTCCAGTTTTTCCTTCATTCGAATCAACCAGATGCAAATTATTTCGAATGGCAGAGAATCTTTTACGTGTTATATTTTCGGTGAGAAAATAAATACCTATTGTTGAGTCATAAAACATCTCCACTCGGGGTAATTTCAGGACACCCATCATAATGTGGTGCGCGAAAACAATACGTACTTCGTCCACAGTGCTTTTTTTGAACTCCAGCTGCCCTGTTTTTTGCGCATATATATTTGTGTAGTATGCCGTTTTCGCAAAAAACTCATCTGATAAATACTTATTGAAGTATGAAAACGGTGTCTAAAGTTTGGATACACCTGCTTTTTCTACTATTGGCGCAAAATTAATTCTACCATGATTTTGAGGCAGTCGAGCTGTCCTCCAACTTATATATTTTTTAAGCGCCCATGTTTGTGAGTACTCTGCTGCTCCTCCACTGCTTGGCCCAGGTTCTTGTAGGTCACTGAGGATATTCACATCTTGTGTATTTGCACTATCGTCGACATTTTCCTCCGAGATAGCTTCACGCTCACCAGCTAAAAAATCTTTTGATTTTACTTGTGGCACTTCGAAAATCACCTCATTATCATCCTCAATTAGCTCATCAAGATCTGAATCAGCTTCCAGTATGGCCATTATCTCATCATCAGTTAGTTTATCAATTTTCTATGGAAATCGAGACAAAATTATATGCATAATTTCGCAACAAAACCGCAATTTTGCGATATGTAACAAAACATATAACAGGTTGGCTGATAAGTCCCCGGTCTGACACATAGATGGCGTCGCTAGGATTAAATGCATATTATTTTTATATAGTGGCAACCTTCAAATGATTCGTGTCAAAATTTGACGTCTGTGAGTCAATTAGTTT
Source organism: Chlorops oryzae (assembly GCA_020466095.1). Taxonomy (NCBI): domain Eukaryota; kingdom Metazoa; phylum Arthropoda; class Insecta; order Diptera; family Chloropidae; genus Chlorops; species Chlorops oryzae. The sequence goes on from JAIPUU010000824.1 coordinate 1,546, forward strand.
GTGAGACTGAGCGTCTTTTGTGAAGCAACTTTTGTTATTGTGAAAAAAATGGAAAAAAAGGAAATTCGTGTTTTGATAAAATACTGTTTTCTGAAGGGAAAAAATACAGTGGAAGCAAAACCTTCGCTTGATAATGAGTTTCCGGACTCTGCCCCAGGAAAAGTAACAATAATTGATTGGTATGCAAAATTCAAGCATGGTGAAATGAGCACGGAGGACGGTGAACGCAGTGGACGCCCCAAAGAGGTGGTTACCGACGAAAACATCAAAAAAATTCACAAAATGATTTTGAATGACCGTAAAATGAAGTTGATCGAGATAGCAGAGGCCTTAAAGATATCAAAGGAACGTGTTGGTCATATCACTCATCAATATTTGGATATGAAAAAGCTCTGTGCAAAATGGGTGCCGCGCGAGCTCACATTTGACCAAAAACAACAACGTGTTGATGATTCTGAGCGGTGTTTGCAGCTGTAAACTCGCAATACACCCGAGTTTTTGCGTCGATATGTGACAATGGATGAAACATGGCTCTATCACTACACTCCTGAGTCCAATCGACAGTCGGCTGAGTGGACACCGATCGGTGAACCGTCTCCGAAGCGTGGAAAGACTCAAAAGTCCGCTGGCAAAGTAATGGCCTCTGTTTTTTGGGATGGGCATGGAATAATTTTTATCGATTATCTTGAGAAGGTAAAAACCATCAACAGTGACTTTTATATGTCGTTATTGGAGCGTTTGAACGTCGAAATCGCGGCAAAATGGCCCCATATGAAGAAGAAAAAAGTGTTGCTCCACCAAGACAACGCACCGTGCCACAAGTCATTGAGAACGATGGCAAAAATTCATGAATTAGGCTTCGAATTGCTTCCCCACCACCGTATTCTCTAGATCTGGCCCCCAGCGACTTTTTCTTGTTCTCAGACCTGAAAAGGATGCTCGCAGGGAAAAAATTTGGCTGCCATGAAGAGGTGATCGCCGAAACTGAGGCCTATTTTGAGGCAAAACCGAAGGAGTACTACCAAAATGGTATGAAAAAATTTTAAGGTCGTTATAATCGTTGTATCGCTCTTGAAGGGAACTATGTTGAATAATAAAAACGAATTTTGACATAAAAATTTATTTTTCTTTGTTAGACCGGGGACTTATCAGCCAACCTGTTAAACGCCTTTTTAAGGTAAATGTCGAATATATTCGACACCCGTAAAGACGCCTCCAACGGCCGCTACTTTAACATTAATTGTTTTTTTTTTTACAAAACGTTTGATTACACTTTTTTCAATACTTCAATTTTTATTTATGTCGTCTGACCACTGAAAATAATTATTTTTTATTTGCAAAGTTTATTTTTTCATAAACGTGGTGATGCCTTCGCAATAACCGGTTTAAAACTAAGAACATAAGTCGAAAATCATAAACAACAGCAGTTATGTATAAATGAAATGTCTGTTTTGCAAACAAAACAAAAACAAAATACTTAACTGCAAATTATTTTACTGTAAGAACCCATACATACAGTGTTTGTGTAATGTCGAATATAATCGACAAAAACTTTCGTAGGGTTGGGTTTTCAGAATTTCGAATATAGTTTTAAAATGTTCATCACGATGCTGTGCATTGCGAATCTGCGCTTCGTTATCCGAGGTAATATTTAAAATTTGTGGATAGCGGCTCAAGCAATCTACATGTTTCAAACTTTGTCCACTTCGATGTTCTACCTCATATGTGAAGTCCTGTAACTGCATGATCCAATGAGTTACTTTCCTTAGCATGTCTGCTTTCTTCAGTGTTTCTTTGAACGCTGCACAGTCAGTAACCAACTTGGAATGAGTCCCCAGCATGTAATTTCGGAATTTTTTAGTGGCAAAGAAGGTGGCTTTGATTTTCAGAATGTAGCTGTGCTGCTTTGACTTCCTTTCTGATGTCTTTTTGCTCCAATATGCGATTGGGTGCGTCTCTCCTTCAAACAGTTGCATAAGTACTGCTCCAAATCGATCCTTTGATGCGTCCGTGTGTAAGTCTGTTGGCCGCAGTCGCGCTTTATATGTGTAGTACGGGTTCTTTGCTTAACGCCTGCTTCAGCTGTTCAACGGCGTTCAATTCTTCGGTTCTTATTTTAAAGGCTACGTCTTTTTTTAAGAGGTTGGTTAGCGGCCACGCTAATTGTGCGTACCCCTTAATGAATTTACGAAAAAATCCGGTTAATCCCAAAAATGATTGTACAGCTTTGATGTTGGCTAGCGGTGGAAACTTCCTGATCGCGTTTGTTTTTCTTTGCGTGGCCACATTTTCCCTTCTTCTATTGAGTGACCTAAAAAGTCAATTCTGGTCTGCAAAAAATTACATATTGCCATTTGATTTTGAGTCCCCATTCAGACGCAATTTTTAATACTTTTTTCATTTTTTCAAAACAAGATTCAGCAGTTTCGGCATATATGACAAAGTCATCAACTTACATCTCCATAACATCGTCATTCATCAGCTTCTAGAAAATGCAATTCACGTAGCGTATAAACACCGACGCGAATTACAAAACCCGAATGGCGCTCTGTTGAACTGGAAACAGTCCCTCCTTCGTGATGAATGCCGTGAACTTCTTGCTTTTTTCTTCGATTGGAACGTGAAAGAAGCCGTTTTCCAAATCCATTATGCAAAAATATTTAGCTCCCTGCAACTTGGTGATAACGTCTTCTATTAGAGGCAAGGGAAATCTGTCCTTAAGCACCATCGAATTCAATTTCCGAAAATCCACACATATCCTGTAGGTATTGTCCTTTTTTGTTGTAACCACAGCTCTGCTGCCAAAATTCGACATGGATTTGCGTACTATATCTTTCTCGAGCCATTCTTGTACTTGCTTCTTAACTGCGTCTTGCTCTTTTACTGGCAATATACTTGGTGAGTAGTGAAATGGTACCAGGTTAATGTTCAGCGTGATTGTTAATTCGACTGGGTTTTGATTTTCCCCTTTCGTTCGGCTTATATGCCTTGATCATGTTCACTGCTGCATCTTTGAACTATGTTTGAACGTTTAATTCTTCCGTAGTCTCCACAATGTTATACACGGCGTATTCATCAAGTAATTCAACTGCATGTTTAGGTTTAATACCGGTGAAAATGTAGCCATCTTCGCCCGAGTTGTATAAAAATTAACAAACAAAATCGTACCCCCAACAAAAATTCGATTTTTGTGCTGCCATCCGAAACAACAATCACCTTGTGTTCAACTTTGAAATTGTCTACCGCGATTTTACATGAACCGTCAGAACCAGTGTCAATTAAACAGTCTATTACTACGTTATTTACGCGAATACCTTTTAATCGATCTGCGTATGTTAAACTATTCACGTTTTGAGTGACCGGCGTACACGTTGTCGACATATGACCCGTTTTATTGCATTTATGGCACTTAGTATCAGATTTGCGCTCTCTTCTTTTATGCTCTTTTGAGCCGAAATTATAAGGATGTTAAATTTGTTTATTGTTGTTGGTATTATAGTTTGTATTGCTGCTGCTGTTGTTGGTGTTGTTGTGTTCTCTCTTTGGCTTTTTCTCTTTCAAAGTTACATATACGTTCGCAAATCTCGTATTCTTCTTTTAATTCGTTAATTGATTTGCACCTATAAAGTAACGATTTATTTTTCTCATTTTCATATTCATATACATATATCGAAAAATGTTTCATCCTCACGCTTTTTCCGTTCAGATAATTTCTTATGTACATCAACACTCGAGCACGTCACTGTAACTGTAAAATGCGCCGTTAGAACTTTTTAATTCATCATAACTGCTGACTGCTTCAGTCTCTAAAAGCAATTTGCAATCGCCGTCATCTTCGCCCTGGCCTGCACGAATTTTTGCCTTACTCTCAGCCCATATGCCTCTGCATTTTTTTTTAATTTCCAGCCACTTTCCCACTGGCAATGACTTTCCGTCAAACTCTGGAATTATTTTTTCGAAATGATCTGTTGATATTTTTTCCTCTTCCTCTTTTTCATTTATAATGAAAGCAATGTAATGAGCTGTGACAATTCCGACTGGGGTTCGTTTGGCATTTTGAGTTCGTTTACTTTTTATTGTAGCTCGTCTTCTGATACTGTGTCAAAGTCTTCCGTTTCTCCTTCCGTCTCGCTTACACTTCTGGGAATTCACAAATCTGCGTGTTTCGAGTTTTCAGCGGCCGATGTACTCTTCGCTCTTATTTGTTTGGATTTTCTAGTAGCTTGTTTTGCGTTGCAGTTTTTGTGCTGCTTTTTGTTTTCCGTTATTCCCTCTGAAAAAGTCGTTTTTCGTCACTCATAAGGCTATGTGCAATAATGGTTCTTCCAAAACCTATTGCACGTGTCCTAAGGGTCTGAGACTGTACCTTTCAACAACAATTTTTGACTTTTTTATATAGCTCTTTAGTTGAGCCCCCAGATGTTAAACTAAAGGTTTATTATTGTTTTTTCAGTTTTAAGAATTCAGATTTTATTTGCTCGATGAGCTCGATATTCGATTCACAATAGTTTTTTAAGAGATAATTAAAGTATTTCAGTTCACAGTAGTTTTTAGACATAATTAAGCGTGTCTCAACGTTACCGGCTTTAAATACAAAATAAACAACTTTTAGAGTAACAACGGCGTTTTGTTACTTTTAGAACAGCGATTTTAAGGGTACCGCTTACCAACAAACAAACGAACGAGACAACTGACTTTTTATGACTGACCCTTTGGGATAAGAGAACGACTGACTGCTTACTGACTTATATTGTAAGACGACTTCTTACGGCTGAACTGCTGACCGCTGGCGAGTGAGAGAACAATAGCTGCTGACAACTTCCGATTGTTCTGTTCGACCCAGTTTACACGCTGCTTATAATGTTAGACACAGTTTACATATATTATTGTTATATAGTATTATAAATAATTTCTATGGATAAAAAATCTACCGCATTTTGCTGAAATGTACCTATATTTTTGGAGAATTCTACTACCGCATTAAACCAAAAATAAGTGGACATACTGTTTCTTGTACGTAAGTAAAGAGAGCGTTTTTCAAACAACAAATAAAATCAGTTCTCCTTTGGAACTCAAAGCACTTATAACGTTTTAAAAATGATGCTGAACGAGTAGGCTCTGTGCCGCTTTTTTTTCAGAACAAGCAAAGCGGGAATTATATCCCCTGCATGACAATGTCATCAGTGATGTCATCGATGACATATAGGTGACATTGTCATGTGTGACATCTTAGTGGACATGTCCTCGTGGAGGGCTGCTGTTCATGTGCTTGACTCTCATTGGCTACTGAAATTTAAATAAGGTTTTAGCGTCAGTTGAACGTTAGCATGAAGTGGCGTAGATGATGAGTGCTCGACTCGGAATCCGAAGATCGCGGGTTCGATCCCTGGCTGAGGCGAACAAAAATTGTTAAAAAAATATTTTTAAAATTGCGAAATATCCAAAGAGAGGGCAAAGAAGAGAGTCCCTGTCAGCTCCTGTGTAAATATCATGCAAAGTGTCACCGGAAATAGCATGCATTCCGGCTCCAAACTCACTAGGACATCATCGGGGATACCCGCGGGACATTTTTCGCTAGGGAAGCTATTTTTTGTATTTTTATGTTTTAGTTGTACTATACAGGAACATTTTTCGGACGGACTTTTCTGCAGTGGTGGTCATCCCTGATTATATCCATTTCCGTTTCCGGGCATTTATAAAAAATTAAACGACATACCGGCCCCTCAAAAAACGACTGTCGTATGTCGCATGTATTTCTTACGGGACATACGACAGTCGTTTTCTTGGAAGACGATACTGCGATCCACTCCAGTGCTGCCAATATATTTATTAATTTTTTGGTAAGTTTAGGGAATTCACTAGCAAGTTAAAAAGCGCCGGTGGCCCTTTCTGTCTGGCGCCTCGATCGGTCGCCCCACCCCGACCACCCCAAAGGCGGCTACTGCACATATATATATATATTTTTTTTTTTAAACATTATATATTATTTATTGGATCACTCCTTTAGGATAGAAGTCTTTCAATAATTTTTAAAATCTTACACCTAATTTAACACAATTACATATCACAGAGCATGTTCCGACTTATAGAAACGTTTATGAATATAACTTTTTGATAATTACGGGCCTCGGCTTAAGAAGACTGGGCTTTTATGATGTGTGTGTAGGATCACATGTAATTGAGTCGGTGTTGGAGACCATAAGAAGCTCGAAGAAACGGTAAAGCAGTGGATTGCACGCAGGAATTGCTGATGTGTGAAGAAACACATGTAGTATTGACGGTGTTGTTGTCGGAAACGACGATTTTAAGAAGCTAGGGTGTGCGTGGATTGCAAGGGTGCAGGGAGCGCACCCATTGAGATGACGATCAGCTAGGAAAGCTGTGTTGATGAATGTGCATGGATTGCACCTGTTGTAGAGTATGACTTGGGGCCCGCTGGCCGATCATTATTTTTGAGCCTCGAATGGTGAGATGGATTTGATAGTCTTCGCGCGAGTGGGTTCACATGCGCTTGAAGTTTACAAAAATACTTTTGTTTGACCTTGGCGAACTCCATTTTAACCAGTTCTACGTTGAGCTCTCTATGAATGCGTTCATATGTAATAAACCAATGTAATAGTTCTTGGGAGTTTGGATTGTGCTCTCTGCAGAATGTCAATATTTAAAGCGCTTGCATATCCATACAATTGCAGACCATACGTCCATATTGGCTTTGTGACTTGCTTGGACAGAAGGACTTTATAATCTAATTTTAGGTGAGAGCGGTTATTTATAAGCCAGTGCAAGCTTTTGGCTTTGAGTTAAATTTGCGTTCTCTTGGCCTCGATATGCTTGCGATATGTCAATCTTCTATCTAAGTGAATTCCGCGGTAGGAAACTTCTTCACAGTGAGGAATGCGTATGTTGCTCAGAAAAATATCCGAAGAAGCTTTTCTGTTGAGCGTGAAAGTGATATGCCGACATCTAAGCTAATTTATTTGAATTCGCCCTTTAGTAAGCCAGTCTTGGATTTCATTCAGGTGGTTTTGGAGCTTAGAAGTTGCCGCACTTCTATGCTAATGACGACTTAATATCGCTGTGTCGTCAGCAAATGTCGAAATTGATACTCGGTCGCTGTTCGGAATATCTGCTGTATACAAAAGATAAAGAAAAGGCCCAACAACACTGCCTTGAGGGACTCCTGCATTAATATTTAAAGTTTTTGTTGTGAATGAATTATGTTTTTTCTTGGAACGTTCTATGTTCTAGGTATGACCCAAATATCGTGCGGACATTTACAGGAAGTAAGCTTTGATTCTATATAACAATCCTTCATGCCAAATTTTATCGAAAGCTTGCTGGATGTCTAGGAATACTGCTGAGCAGTATTTGCGATGTTCATATGCAAGTCGAATTTCATTCGTAATACGATTAACTTGCTGAATAGTGCCGTGATGTTTTCTGAATCCAAATTGGTGGGAGGGAGCAATATGCTGTTCTTGAAGAAATGATGTTAATTTGGATAGCAATATTTTTTCGAACAACTTTGAGAGGCAAGAGATGAGGCTAATTGGTCTATAAGAGGAAGCTTGGGCAGGATATTTTCTTGGCTAAGACACCATTCTAATTACCGACCGTTTCCAGTCTTTTGGAAAGTATTCGTGCATTATAATTTAATTAAATCGGACTGTTAAAAATAATACTGCAACGGAAGGTAGCTGTTGTAACATTTTTGAAGTAATTAGATCATGTCCTGGGGCTTTTTTACAGACCAATTCATTTTTTATGGAATTATTAACTTTACTTGGTTTAATGTTTATGTGAATTCTGTGGGCGTTTTCAGTTTGTATTGGAAGATTGATTTGAGTAGTGCTCGGATTTGGTTGAAAAACCTTACTGAGGTGCAATGCAAAGACCGTTGCTTTATCTTTGTCGGAGCGTGCCCAACCACTATAACGTCTACGGATAGGTGACTCACTATATACTGGAGTTTGAAAACCGCGGATCGCTAGCCACGAGGGCTCTCGATTATTGCCTCTGGGCGTTAGGTTCTGGATGAAATGACGTTTTTCAGTTTCCTTATAACTAGCTAGAGCAAGTCTAAGTTTTTTCAGCCTCTTTTAGTCTATCGTTGGCAATGGGCGAGCGGAATCGTTGCCATTCGTACCTGAATCTTCATTTTTTGGCGACGAGACTTTCAGTTGCTATATTGGTCAGTGTTTTCCTAGTTCTTTTTTTTAAATATGGGGTAGAATTTGTTGCTGCTGATTTTAGTATGGAATTGAAAACAATTACAGCATCATCAATATGCTCATTGCATGCGATTTTGTAATTTGTATGAATGTGCGAACTTATATACTTTTTGTACTTTAGCCAGTCAGTCCTTGGTTTTTTTAAGCTGAGAGGACCTTCAACTTCTTTTGGAAACTTTTGTAAGAGGAGCATTACAGGCGAGTGATCCGAGGTGAGGTCAGTTGTCGCTTTTGCTGAAATAAGTTCTCTTGAAACACCCTTAGTTATTCCGAAATCTAAGAGGTCAGGCATTTTTTTGAAGATCTGTTGGCCAGTAAGTTAGCTGCCTCGGCGATACAAAGTCAAAAGAATTATTTTTATTAATAATTGCCTTGTATATTTGTTGACCCTTGGGATTGCATGTTCTGGAGCCCCAGAAAGTATGCTTTGCATTATAGTCTCCTGCTGCTAGAAATTTTTCACGCAATGTTTCAAGGTAGTCCACGATCATTTTTTCCGTTACATTAAATCGAGGTGGGCAATAAATCGCCGATAAAACGAGATTTTTACCTCTCATTATTACGCAAACTATTGATGCCTGAAAGAAATCATAACTATATGAATCTAAAGGAAAATGCTGGATTCTTCGACGAATAAGTATAGTAGTGCCTCCATGCGCCTTGCCGTTAAGGTTGCGAGTTTGATAGAATATATAACCAGGGACTGAAAAGAAATTCTTAATTATTAAATGAGTTTCAGAGAGAAGCATTAACAGGTTGGCTGATAAGTCCCCGGTCTGACACATAGATGGCGTCGCTAGTATTAAATGCATATTATTTTTATATAGTGGCAACCTTCAAATGATTCGTGTCAAAATTTGACGTCTGTGAGTCAATTAGTTTGTGAGACTGAGCGTCTTTTGTGAAGCAACTTTTGTTATTGTGAAAAAAATGGAAAAAAGGAAATTCGTGTTTTGATAAAATACTGTTTTCTGAAGGGAAAAAATACAGTGGAAGCAAAACCTTCTTCGCTTGATAATGAGTTTCCGGACTCTGCCCCAGGAAAAGTAACAATAATTGATTGGTATGCAAAATTCAAGCATGGTGAAATGAGCACGGAGGACGGTGAACGCAGTGGACGCCCCAAAGAGGTGGTTACCGACGAAAACATCAAAAAAATTCACAAAATGATTTTGAATGACCGTAAAATGAAGTTGATCGAGATAGCAGAGGCCTTAAAGATATCAAAGGAACGTGTTGGTCATATCACTCATCAATATTTGGATATGAAAAAGCTCTGTGCAAAATGGGTGCCGCGCGAGCTCACATTTGACCAAAAACAACAACGTGTTGATGATTCTGAGCGGTGTTTGCAGCTGTAAACTCGCAATACACCCGAGTTTTTGCGTCGATATGTGACAATGGATGAAACATGGCTCTATCACTACACTACACTCCTGAGTCCAATCGACAGTCGGCTGAGTGGACACCGATCGGTGAACCGTCTCCGAAGCGTGGAAAGACTCAAAAGTCCGCTGGCAAAGTAATGGCCTCTGTTTTTTGGGATGGGCATGGAATAATTTTTATCGATTATCTTGAGAAGGTAAAAACCATCAACAGTGACTTTTATATGTCGTTATTGGAGCGTTTGAACGTCGAAATCGCGGCAAAATGGCCCCATATGAAGAAGAAAAAAGTGTTGCTCCTCCAAGACAACGCACCGTGCCACAAGTCATTGAGAACGATGGCAAAAATTCATGAATTAGGCTTCGAATTGCTTCCCCACCACCGTATTCTCTAGATCTGGCCCCCAGCGACTTTTTCTTGTTCTCAGACCTGAAAAGGATGCTCGCAGGGAAAAAATTTGGCTGCCATGAAGAGGTGATCGCCGAAACTGAGGCCTATTTTGAGGCAAAACCGAAGGAGTACTACCAAAATGGTATGAAAAAATTTTAAGGTCGTTATAATCGTTGTATCGCTCTTGAAGGGAACTATGTTGAATAATAAAAACGAATTTTGACAAAAAAATTTATTTTTCTTTGTTAGACCGGGGACTTATCAGCCAACCTGTTACGTCAACTTCTTCATGATTTAAAAAATTTTGAATTTCCAGTTTATGCTTGGTTAGCCCGTTATAATTCCACGCACAAATTTTAAGACGCTCATATTTTTGCTAAAAGTGCTGTCATTAATTGTGTTTGCATTTGCACAATTCTGTCTAACGAGCTTTTCATTGTTTGCATAAATTGGGACAAACTTTGAGTTAGAGTTGATATCATTATTTCAAGACTACTATTGTTATAAGTAGGAGGACTAACAGAGGGCGAAGGTTTAAGTACATTTATATAAGAAATTTCTAGAGTTACAGGGTTCAAATTAAGGTTGTGAGAGGATAATGGTACCGAAACAGTAATATTTTTTGTAGGATTACGAGCTAATTCTTTTTTAATATTGATTTGTTTTTTTAGATCTTGATAAACTAGACATCGTTTGTAATTCGCAGAATGGTTTCCTCTACAGTTACTGCATTTTAGTAATTTGCGATCATCAATTGTTTTTTTAGTACAGACTGAGCTATGATGAAGCTCGCACCTATTACACACCAGTGCGCAATAAGAATTTGTATGTCCAAACTCTTGACAATTTGTACATTAAATAGGACCAATTCTTTTATGTGGCTCTTCGACCGATATTTTGAGATGCAACAAATATTGTAAATTATATATAGGATGGACTTCATTTTTTTTAAGCTTTAAGTTGTCAGGCAACAGATCAACTTTGAACATAGGCTGAGGAATTTTTGATGTATTAAATATATTTAAAAGCGATCTAGAGTGGAAGCCTTTTTCTCCCAGCGCATCGTTTATTTCATATATGGGGCATTTCACGTCAAGTGTACCCGCTCAAAAAACTTCATAGCTGGGATTTCGATGAAAATTGGTGGAAATGTTGCGCTATGAGAGTACATGAATTGTGCAGAAAGACGACGGGAAATATTTACCGGGTGCCTAGATACAGGGTGTCAAACTTTCAGGCCTTTTTGTATTCAAAAAATTCTACGTCTTGCAAATTGGAAAATGAAAAAAATGTAATAAAGGAATTTTATAGATTTTTTTCTGCTCTTTACGAAAAAAAATATAACAATCTCCAGAAATTATTATTTATGCAAAAAAAAAACGGTTTTTATTTTTAAAATCAATTTTTCGCTCAATGCGACATTTTTAATTTTTTTTTAAATAATTTAAAACGAAAGCTGAGCTTTTTTTCTATAAGATAAAGTCTTAATTGAAGTGGGATCTCCAAAACTTACGAGTAAACGGAGGTGTTGAACCCAGCACGACCCTCGCGCCACGCACGCAGAAGCCGCTATTCAGCTTTATCAACTAGAAAAGTTCAGCAGCCACAGCTGAGTAGCGGCTTCTGCGTGCTTGGCGCGAGGGTCGTGCTGGGTTCAACACCTCCGTTTACTCGTAAGTTTTGGAGATTCCACTTCAATTAAGACTTTATCTTATAGAAAAAAAGCTCAGCTTTCGTTTAAAATTATTTAAAAAAAAATTAAAAATGTCGCATTGAGCGAAAAATTGATTTTAAATATAAAAACCGTTTTTTTTTGCATAAATAATAATTTCTGGAGATTGTAATATTTTTTTTCGGAAAGAGCAGAAAAAATCTATAAAATTCCTTTATTACATTTTTTTCATTTTCCAATTTGCAAGACGTAGAATTTTTTGAATACAAAAAGGCCTGAAAGTTTGACACCCTGTATCTAGGCACCCGGTAAATATTTCACCTCCTCCTTTTGCACAATTCATGTACTCTCATAGCGCAACATTTCCACCAATTTTCATCGAAATCCCAGCTATGAAGTTTTTTGAGCGGGTACACTTGACGTGAAATGCCCCATATGTCGACGTCTGCTTCAATACCTTTGATCACCACTGTGATACCTTTGCTACTCTTCAGCTGATAGGTATAAAATTTTTTATAAACAGATTCAAAATCTTTAACAACCCCTCGGAAACTGTCCTCGGTGTTGGTTTGGATTTTTGTTTCGTGTATGTTACCCTTTCTTAAGGGAACAACATGAAAATTGTTATTTCCTAACAAACTAGCGAATTTGGAAACAAGTGCACTAGAGCTCCGCTCGCGCAAATAGATTGGAGGCGATTAAATTTTTTTTCTGGCTGTGTTTCGTAAGCTTGGAGAGTTATGGACCAAAAACCAAAAAAATCCGAAAAATTCATGGCGTCCGATTTTAATGAAAACTATATATAGAATAAGCGAAAAATGCTAAGAATTTTGGCGTCAAAATTTTTTTAAGAAACCGATAACAGCTAGTCTAGTTAGGGCCTAGTTCCAAACTGGTCCAGAAAAAACCAGTTTTTTGAAGGTACATTCCGCTGCACCCTCCACCTAGGTACTCACACAAAATTTTGGTACCTGATTTTTGTAATATTTATGTAATTTTTTTGTAACAAGTTTAAAATTTTTGTAATTCTTTACTTTAGGCGTAAAAGGATAATGATTTTTGTATGGAGTGGGGGGTGCAGCTTCATTACGAAGTTAAAGCCAAAATATAAAATACTTTAAAATTCTTTCTGTTTCATGATTTTTGTAATCATTTTGTAATACTTTCCTTATTAATAGATTTTTTATTTATTATAGTTAAATAAACAAACTCAAGACAACCAAATTTTTGCACCTACATATTGGGCATAACATAGAGGTTTTAGCTAATAATTTGAAATTTGCGTATAAAGACAGAAAATACTTTGTCTAAAAAAAAAGGAAAAAATTTAAAAGTTTAAAATATTCAATTAATAGAATTTCCAAAAACTTGTGTTTTCCAAGTTTTGTAGTGGCACCAACGTTAGTTTTTTTTGTCGCTTCTTTATTCACCACAACTTCATCTTCTGAAGAAATTCACCTTGTAGCATAAGGCTGTGGTGTGCAATATATACAGGTTTTTCATAACATCGCTCACATGGCTTCGTGGTGTTAGGGTAGGGTATTGGGCTCTTGCCCGGGAGGCGAAGGATCTATTCCTGCATGAAAGCGGATTTATATAATATTTTCATTTTTTTTCACATTTTTAATGCAATTTTTCTTAATTAATATGTGCTTTTTATGTGATATTTATGTTCTCATTTCCGATATATTAAATAAAATTTTATTTCAAAAATTTAAGCATGAAATCGGTAAAAATTGGTTTTGACAATTTCATTTCAACGCAAGAAACCGAGTTAAAAGGTTTTTTTCACAATTGAATTTTTTAAAATTGTATTAACATTTTATTCCTTGCAGCAAAAAAAAAAAATTTTACAAATGAAAACTGTGTAGCTTTCAACAAGGTTTGAACCCGCACGCAAGAGTAAATGTTAGCAACGGGAAACTGAAAAATGGCTCCAATGTAAAATGGCCCCAAACCGAAAATGAAACAAGTAAGAAAGCTAAAGTCGGTCAAGCCCGACTTTGAAATACCCAGCGTTCATTTGCCTTGGTGAACCTATGTTGCGAATTTGAAGCTTCTACGCCTTTTACTTCGGAAGTTACGAAAAATCTTCATTTGTGGGCGTGGCAGTGGGCGGGCTACATAAATTTTTGTTCCTACACCTTTCATTTGCCTTGGTCAACCTATGTTGCGAATTTGAAGCTTCTACGCCTTTTACTTCACAAGTTACGATAAGCCCTTATTTGTGGGCTTATTTGTGGGCGTGGATCACGAAGGGCGGCGTCCATTTTTTCCAAGATATGATCCTTTTCGTAGTTTACCAGTACACCAAACATCAATGGAATGTGTTGAGTGGTTCGCAAGTTACAAGCATTTTACTGAAAACACATTATATTCATTTGTGGGCGTGACAGTGGGCGGATGTCTTCCATTTTTACTTACGATCATACTCGGATCCCGATATACCTGTGTGCCAAATTTCGACTTGATTGGTCCAGCCGTTTTGGAGGAGATCCGACCACGGACGGACGGACAGACGGACAGACGGACGGATGGACAGACGGACGGACGGACAGACGGACAGACGGACATGTCTAAATCGATTCAGTTTTTGATCTTGATCATTTTTATATATATATGTCTATATCTCCGGAGCTTAGTTCTCCCTGTTACAAGATTCGCACAAAACTAATATACCCCGATTACGCTGGGTATAAAAAGGCCCCAAAAGAAATAGAATGTGTTTTTAATAAGAATGAAAAATGGCCCCAAACTAGAAAAAAATAGAGCTTATAGCATTTGAAAATTTAAAAGTGAAAAATGGCCCCAAATTTGGGGTCATTTTGCATTATGAAAAATGAACCCAAATCAAAAATTGAAAAAAGGCCCCAAATTTGGGGTCATTTTGCATTATGAAAAATAACCCCAAATCAAAAAGGAAAAAAGGCCCCAAATTTGGGTTCATTTTGCATAATGCAAAATAACCCAAAATAAAAAAGGAAAAAAGGCCGCAAATTTCATTAACATCATTGAGTACATATGTAAGCATAAGAGTATTGACAAAAATCTCTTATCGTGCTATAAGCTTGTTAAAAAAGACGCTGATGTTCAGGCTCTTAAAAGAGTTAATTTTAAACTCGGTTGCTCTTATACAGTCTTTGACAATTTATTAGACCCAGCTCTATGGCCATCTGATGTAAGAATCCAACCGTTCCGTTTTTTTCAAAAGGCGGTGAATCAAGATCCCATCATTTAAATAAGTCGGATAAAGCAAAGATTATAAATTGGAGTTTTACGTTAAGTTCTAATTCTGGTGCTCACTCAATTGCGAAATGGAACTGTCTAAAAATCTATTATCAAATTCTTGCGGGGATGAGAACAAAGGCAGATATAATATATCGTGAAACTTCTCACGGTGATTTCGATATCATTGTTTTCACTGAAACGTGGCTTAACTCCAGCTTTAATGATGAAGAATACTTTAATGTGAGCTTATACCAAGTCTTTCGTAAGGACCGTGATGCGCTAAAAACTGGCTGCCTGCGTGGTGGGGGATTTCTGATCGCCATCAAGCGTACTTTTGTGGCGGCCTTGGTTATGTTGAAAAATCCTGACTCTTTCCCAGATCAACTTTGTGTTGGTGTTCATGGCACAACAAGAAAATTTTATATTTGCGTATCCTATGTTCCTCCTAACAGTTCTCTCGAATTATATCAGAACCATGTGGAAAATATAATGGAAATTGTGGAAAATCGAATAGTGGACAATCCTCTTTGTGTTATTGGGGATTTTAATCTTTCTAAATTGCAATGGAATAAACGTCCCGAGTCGTATTACTTCGCACCCTCTAACGTAACTAGTAATGTGGAAATGTTTTTTGTTGATAGTCTCCTAAGTGTTGATTTGCATCAGATTAATTTTTGCTTTAATTCTCTCGATAGATTGCTTGATTTAATTTATGTGAGCAAAAATGTTATTCACAATGTACACTGTACAGGTGTGTAATGCACCTTTTTCTCCTACTGATATTGATCACCCTGCCTTAAATATAGAGTTAAAATGTTATAATTTCTTGGCACTTGATTCGCATTTTAGATGCTCTCTAATGTATGATTATAAGAACTGTAATTTCTCTCTTCTAAATGATTCTATAAGTCTAATGAGTTAAATGTGCTTAGCGTTCAAAGTGCGTTCGATTGTTTTAAAAAATTATTATTGAATTTAGTTCAACAAATTGCTCCGCGTAGAAAATTTCGTAAATCTGCAGTTCCTTGGTCTACGAATGGACTAAGGAAGTTAAAGAATTTAAGGAATAAATTTTACAGAAAATTTAATTCAAGCAATAATACAGACTATTTCATAAGATATAGGCAATACTTGAGAGAATTTAATTTCCTCGACAATTTCCTTTTTAAACGTTATATATCTAACTTTGAATCTAAAATAAAATATAATGCCAAAGATTTTTGGCAGTTTGTGAATGCTAAAAAGAAATGCTCAGATATCCATTCTTCAATGTTTCATTGTTCTGAAACTGCCTCTTCACCATCAGAAATTGCCAATTTGTTCGCTGATTATTTTAGTGCAAATTTTGAACAAGATTGCCCGTCTTCACTCGTAAGTAATGGTTCTGATTCAAATATAAATCTTCGATCTTTATTTTTCTCTCGAGATAAAATAATTTCCTCTTTGCTTAATCTGAAAATTTCGAACAAAAGTGATGTTGATGGATTTTCCTCAACGCTTTTTAGAAACTGTGCCAACAGTTTATTTAAACCATTGCAAATAATACTCAATGAATCAACCGCTGAGGGCATTTTTCTTGATGATTGGAAGGTAGGTTATGTAACGCCAATTCTCAAATCGGGAAATAAAAGTGATATAACTAATTATAGGCCTATTACGAAGATTTCAGTAATAAGTAAAATATTTGAATCCTTAGTTAAAAATAAAATCTCCTTTGAAATAAAAAATATAATTTCTCCTCATTAGTATGGATTTGTCCCGAAGCGCTCTACAGTCACTAATCTCGCCCTCTTCTTTGATTTCTGATTACAAGATGATCTTAATTCAGTATATGGATGGTGCACTCTGAATAATTTATTTCTAAATCTCAACAAATCTACCGTTGCTTCCTTCTCAAAATCAGACTTACTAGTAAACTCAGTATATTTTATCTGTGGGTGTCCTCTTCAAAAGGTGGATTCTATTAAGGACCTTGGAGTAATCTTTGATAGAAAGTTTATCGACAGTCGGCTGAGTGGACACCGATCGGTGAACCGTCTCCGAAGCGTGGAAAGACTCAAAAGTCCGCTGGCAAAGTAATGGCCTCTGTTTTTTGGGATGGGCATGGAATAATTTTTATCGATTATCTTGAGAAGGTAAAAACCATCAACAGTGACTTTTATATGTCGTTATTGGAGCGTTTGAACGTCGAAATCGCGGCAAAATGGCCCCATATGAAGAAGAAAAAAGTGTTGCTCCACCAAGACAACGCACCGTGCCACAAGTCATTGAGAACGATGGCAAAAATTCATGAATTAGGCTTCGAATTGCTTCCCCACCACCGTATTCTCTAGATCTGGCCCCCAGCGACTTTTTCTTGTTCTCAGACCTGAAAAGGATGCTCGCAGGGAAAAAATTTGGCTGCCATGAAGAGGTGATCGCCGAAACTGAGGCCTATTTTGAGGCAAAACCGAAGGAGTACTACCAAAATGGTATGAAAAAATTTTAAGGTCGTTATAATCGTTGTATCGCTCTTGAAGGGAACTATGTTGAATAATAAAAACGAATTTTGACATAAAAATTTATTTTTCTTTGTTAGACCGGGGACTTATCAGCCAACCTGTTAAACGCCTTTTTAAGGTAAATGTCGAATATATTCGACACCCGTAAAGACGCCTCCAACGGCCGCTACTTTAACATTAATTGTTTTTTTTTTTACAAAACGTTTGATTACACTTTTTTCAATACTTCAATTTTTATTTATGTCGTCTGACCACTGAAAATAATTATTTTTTATTTGCAAAGTTTATTTTTTCATAAACGTGGTGATGCCTTCGCAATAACCGGTTTAAAACTAAGAACATAAGTCGAAAATCATAAACAACAGCAGTTATGTATAAATGAAATGTCTGTTTTGCAAACAAAACAAAAACAAAATACTTAACTGCAAATTATTTTACTGTAAGAACCCATACATACAGTGTTTGTGTAATGTCGAATATAATCGACAAAAACTTTCGTAGGGTTGGGTTTTCAGAATTTCGAATATAGTTTTAAAATGTTCATCACGATGCTGTGCATTGCGAATCTGCGCTTCGTTATCCGAGGTAATATTTAAAATTTGTGGATAGCGGCTCAAGCAATCTACATGTTTCAAACTTTGTCCACTTCGATGTTCTACCTCATATGTGAAGTCCTGTAACTGCATGATCCAATGAGTTACTTTCCTTAGCATGTCTGCTTTCTTCAGTGTTTCTTTGAACGCTGCACAGTCAGTAACCAACTTGGAATGAGTCCCCAGCATGTAATTTCGGAATTTTTTAGTGGCAAAGAAGGTGGCTTTGATTTTCAGAATGTAGCTGTGCTGCTTTGACTTCCTTTCTGATGTCTTTT
This sequence comes from Chlorops oryzae, assembly GCA_020466095.1. Classification (NCBI taxonomy): domain Eukaryota; kingdom Metazoa; phylum Arthropoda; class Insecta; order Diptera; family Chloropidae; genus Chlorops; species Chlorops oryzae. The sequence continues at coordinate 19,825 of JAIPUU010000824.1, forward strand.
TGCTCCAATATGCGATTGGGTGCGTCTCTCCTTCAAACAGTTGCATAAGTACTGCTCCAAATCGATCCTTTGATGCGTCCGTGTGTAAGTCTGTTGGCCGCAGTCGCGCTTTATATGTGTAGTACGGGTTCTTTGCTTAACGCCTGCTTCAGCTGTTCAACGGCGTTCAATTCTTCGGTTCTTATTTTAAAGGCTACGTCTTTTTTTAAGAGGTTGGTTAGCGGCCACGCTAATTGTGCGTACCCCTTAATGAATTTACGAAAAAATCCGGTTAATCCCAAAAATGATTGTACAGCTTTGATGTTGGCTAGCGGTGGAAACTTCCTGATCGCGTTTGTTTTTCTTTGCGTGGCCACATTTTCCCTTCTTCTATTGAGTGACCTAAAAAGTCAATTCTGGTCTGCAAAAAATTACATATTGCCATTTGATTTTGAGTCCCCATTCAGACGCAATTTTTAATACTTTTTTCATTTTTTCAAAACAAGATTCAGCAGTTTCGGCATATATGACAAAGTCATCAACTTACATCTCCATAACATCGTCATTCATCAGCTTCTAGAAAATGCAATTCACGTAGCGTATAAACACCGACGCGAATTACAAAACCCGAATGGCGCTCTGTTGAACTGGAAACAGTCCCTCCTTCGTGATGAATGCCGTGAACTTCTTGCTTTTTTCTTCGATTGGAACGTGAAAGAAGCCGTTTTCCAAATCCATTATGCAAAAATATTTAGCTCCCTGCAACTTGGTGATAACGTCTTCTATTAGAGGCAAGGGAAATCTGTCCTTAAGCACCATCGAATTCAATTTCCGAAAATCCACACATATCCTGTAGGTATTGTCCTTTTTTGTTGTAACCACAGCTCTGCTGCCAAAATTCGACATGGATTTGCGTACTATATCTTTCTCGAGCCATTCTTGTACTTGCTTCTTAACTGCGTCTTGCTCTTTTACTGGCAATATACTTGGTGAGTAGTGAAATGGTACCAGGTTAATGTTCAGCGTGATTGTTAATTCGACTGGGTTTTGATTTTCCCCTTTCGTTCGGCTTATATGCCTTGATCATGTTCACTGCTGCATCTTTGAACTATGTTTGAACGTTTAATTCTTCCGTAGTCTCCACAATGTTATACACGGCGTATTCATCAAGTAATTCAACTGCATGTTTAGGTTTAATACCGGTGAAAATGTAGCCATCTTCGCCCGAGTTGTATAAAAATTAACAAACAAAATCGTACCCCCAACAAAAATTCGATTTTTGTGCTGCCATCCGAAACAACAATCACCTTGTGTTCAACTTTGAAATTGTCTACCGCGATTTTACATGAACCGTCAGAACCAGTGTCAATTAAACAGTCTATTACTACGTTATTTACGCGAATACCTTTTAATCGATCTGCGTATGTTAAACTATTCACGTTTTGAGTGACCGGCGTACACGTTGTCGACATATGACCCGTTTTATTGCATTTATGGCACTTAGTATCAGATTTGCGCTCTCTTCTTTTATGCTCTTTTGAGCCGAAATTATAAGGATGTTAAATTTGTTTATTGTTGTTGGTATTATAGTTTGTATTGCTGCTGCTGTTGTTGGTGTTGTTGTGTTCTCTCTTTGGCTTTTTCTCTTTCAAAGTTACATATACGTTCGCAAATCTCGTATTCTTCTTTTAATTCGTTAATTGATTTGCACCTATAAAGTAACGATTTATTTTTCTCATTTTCATATTCATATACATATATCGAAAAATGTTTCATCCTCACGCTTTTTCCGTTCAGATAATTTCTTATGTACATCAACACTCGAGCACGTCACTGTAACTGTAAAATGCGCCGTTAGAACTTTTTAATTCATCATAACTGCTGACTGCTTCAGTCTCTAAAAGCAATTTGCAATCGCCGTCATCTTCGCCCTGGCCTGCACGAATTTTTGCCTTACTCTCAGCCCATATGCCTCTGCATTTTTTTTTAATTTCCAGCCACTTTCCCACTGGCAATGACTTTCCGTCAAACTCTGGAATTATTTTTTCGAAATGATCTGTTGATATTTTTTCCTCTTCCTCTTTTTCATTTATAATGAAAGCAATGTAATGAGCTGTGACAATTCCGACTGGGGTTCGTTTGGCATTTTGAGTTCGTTTACTTTTTATTGTAGCTCGTCTTCTGATACTGTGTCAAAGTCTTCCGTTTCTCCTTCCGTCTCGCTTACACTTCTGGGAATTCACAAATCTGCGTGTTTCGAGTTTTCAGCGGCCGATGTACTCTTCGCTCTTATTTGTTTGGATTTTCTAGTAGCTTGTTTTGCGTTGCAGTTTTTGTGCTGCTTTTTGTTTTCCGTTATTCCCTCTGAAAAAGTCGTTTTTCGTCACTCATAAGGCTATGTGCAATAATGGTTCTTCCAAAACCTATTGCACGTGTCCTAAGGGTCTGAGACTGTACCTTTCAACAACAATTTTTGACTTTTTTATATAGCTCTTTAGTTGAGCCCCCAGATGTTAAACTAAAGGTTTATTATTGTTTTTTCAGTTTTAAGAATTCAGATTTTATTTGCTCGATGAGCTCGATATTCGATTCACAATAGTTTTTTAAGAGATAATTAAAGTATTTCAGTTCACAGTAGTTTTTAGACATAATTAAGCGTGTCTCAACGTTACCGGCTTTAAATACAAAATAAACAACTTTTAGAGTAACAACGGCGTTTTGTTACTTTTAGAACAGCGATTTTAAGGGTACCGCTTACCAACAAACAAACGAACGAGACAACTGACTTTTTATGACTGACCCTTTGGGATAAGAGAACGACTGACTGCTTACTGACTTATATTGTAAGACGACTTCTTACGGCTGAACTGCTGACCGCTGGCGAGTGAGAGAACAATAGCTGCTGACAACTTCCGATTGTTCTGTTCGACCCAGTTTACACGCTGCTTATAATGTTAGACACAGTTTACATATATTATTGTTATATAGTATTATAAATAATTTCTATGGATAAAAAATCTACCGCATTTTGCTGAAATGTACCTATATTTTTGGAGAATTCTACTACCGCATTAAACCAAAAATAAGTGGACATACTGTTTCTTGTACGTAAGTAAAGAGAGCGTTTTTCAAACAACAAATAAAATCAGTTCTCCTTTGGAACTCAAAGCACTTATAACGTTTTAAAAATGATGCTGAACGAGTAGGCTCTGTGCCGCTTTTTTTTCAGAACAAGCAAAGCGGGAATTATATCCCCTGCATGACAATGTCATCAGTGATGTCATCGATGACATATAGGTGACATTGTCATGTGTGACATCTTAGTGGACATGTCCTCGTGGAGGGCTGCTGTTCATGTGCTTGACTCTCATTGGCTACTGAAATTTAAATAAGGTTTTAGCGTCAGTTGAACGTTAGCATGAAGTGGCGTAGATGATGAGTGCTCGACTCGGAATCCGAAGATCGCGGGTTCGATCCCTGGCTGAGGCGAACAAAAATTGTTAAAAAAATATTTTTAAAATTGCGAAATATCCAAAGAGAGGGCAAAGAAGAGAGTCCCTGTCAGCTCCTGTGTAAATATCATGCAAAGTGTCACCGGAAATAGCATGCATTCCGGCTCCAAACTCACTAGGACATCATCGGGGATACCCGCGGGACATTTTTCGCTAGGGAAGCTATTTTTTGTATTTTTATGTTTTAGTTGTACTATACAGGAACATTTTTCGGACGGACTTTTCTGCAGTGGTGGTCATCCCTGATTATATCCATTTCCGTTTCCGGGCATTTATAAAAAATTAAACGACATACCGGCCCCTCAAAAAACGACTGTCGTATGTCGCATGTATTTCTTACGGGACATACGACAGTCGTTTTCTTGGAAGACGATACTGCGATCCACTCCAGTGCTGCCAATATATTTATTAATTTTTTGGTAAGTTTAGGGAATTCACTAGCAAGTTAAAAAGCGCCGGTGGCCCTTTCTGTCTGGCGCCTCGATCGGTCGCCCCACCCCGACCACCCCAAAGGCGGCTACTGCACATATATATATATATATTTTTTTTTAAACATTATATATTATTTATTGGATCACTCCTTTAGGATAGAAGTCTTTCAATAATTTTTAAAATCTTACACCTAATTTAACACAATTACATATCACAGAGCATGTTCCGACTTATAGAAACGTTTATGAATATAACTTTTTGATAATTACGGGCCTCGGCTTAAGAAGACTGGGCTTTTATGATGTGTGTGTAGGATCACATGTAATTGAGTCGGTGTTGGAGACCATAAGAAGCTCGAAGAAACGGTAAAGCAGTGGATTGCACGCAGGAATTGCTGATGTGTGAAGAAACACATGTAGTATTGACGGTGTTGTTGTCGGAAACGACGATTTTAAGAAGCTAGGGTGTGCGTGGATTGCAAGGGTGCAGGGAGCGCACCCATTGAGATGACGATCAGCTAGGAAAGCTGTGTTGATGAATGTGCATGGATTGCACCTGTTGTAGAGTATGACTTGGGGCCCGCTGGCCGATCATTATTTTTGAGCCTCGAATGGTGAGATGGATTTGATAGTCTTCGCGCGAGTGGGTTCACATGCGCTTGAAGTTTACAAAAATACTTTTGTTTGACCTTGGCGAACTCCATTTTAACCAGTTCTACGTTGAGCTCTCTATGAATGCGTTCATATGTAATAAACCAATGTAATAGTTCTTGGGAGTTTGGATTGTGCTCTCTGCAGAATGTCAATATTTAAAGCGCTTGCATATCCATACAATTGCAGACCATACGTCCATATTGGCTTTGTGACTTGCTTGGACAGAAGGACTTTATAATCTAATTTTAGGTGAGAGCGGTTATTTATAAGCCAGTGCAAGCTTTTGGCTTTGAGTTAAATTTGCGTTCTCTTGGCCTCGATATGCTTGCGATATGTCAATCTTCTATCTAAGTGAATTCCGCGGTAGGAAACTTCTTCACAGTGAGGAATGCGTATGTTGCTCAGAAAAATATCCGAAGAAGCTTTTCTGTTGAGCGTGAAAGTGATATGCCGACATCTAAGCTAATTTATTTGAATTCGCCCTTTAGTAAGCCAGTCTTGGATTTCATTCAGGTGGTTTTGGAGCTTAGAAGTTGCCGCACTTCTATGCTAATGACGACTTAATATCGCTGTGTCGTCAGCAAATGTCGAAATTGATACTCGGTCGCTGTTCGGAATATCTGCTGTATACAAAAGATAAAGAAAAGGCCCAACAACACTGCCTTGAGGGACTCCTGCATTAATATTTAAAGTTTTTGTTGTGAATGAATTATGTTTTTTCTTGGAACGTTCTATGTTCTAGGTATGACCCAAATATCGTGCGGACATTTACAGGAAGTAAGCTTTGATTCTATATAACAATCCTTCATGCCAAATTTTATCGAAAGCTTGCTGGATGTCTAGGAATACTGCTGAGCAGTATTTGCGATGTTCATATGCAAGTCGAATTTCATTCGTAATACGATTAACTTGCTGAATAGTGCCGTGATGTTTTCTGAATCCAAATTGGTGGGAGGGAGCAATATGCTGTTCTTGAAGAAATGATGTTAATTTGGATAGCAATATTTTTTCGAACAACTTTGAGAGGCAAGAGATGAGGCTAATTGGTCTATAAGAGGAAGCTTGGGCAGGATATTTTCTTGGCTAAGACACCATTCTAATTACCGACCGTTTCCAGTCTTTTGGAAAGTATTCGTGCATTATAATTTAATTAAATCGGACTGTTAAAAATAATACTGCAACGGAAGGTAGCTGTTGTAACATTTTTGAAGTAATTAGATCATGTCCTGGGGCTTTTTTACAGACCAATTCATTTTTTATGGAATTATTAACTTTACTTGGTTTAATGTTTATGTGAATTCTGTGGGCGTTTTCAGTTTGTATTGGAAGATTGATTTGAGTAGTGCTCGGATTTGGTTGAAAAACCTTACTGAGGTGCAATGCAAAGACCGTTGCTTTATCTTTGTCGGAGCGTGCCCAACCACTATAACGTCTACGGATAGGTGACTCACTATATACTGGAGTTTGAAAACCGCGGATCGCTAGCCACGAGGGCTCTCGATTATTGCCTCTGGGCGTTAGGTTCTGGATGAAATGACGTTTTTCAGTTTCCTTATAACTAGCTAGAGCAAGTCTAAGTTTTTTCAGCCTCTTTTAGTCTATCGTTGGCAATGGGCGAGCGGAATCGTTGCCATTCGTACCTGAATCTTCATTTTTTGGCGACGAGACTTTCAGTTGCTATATTGGTCAGTGTTTTCCTAGTTCTTTTTTTTAAATATGGGGTAGAATTTGTTGCTGCTGATTTTAGTATGGAATTGAAAACAATTACAGCATCATCAATATGCTCATTGCATGCGATTTTGTAATTTGTATGAATGTGCGAACTTATATACTTTTTGTACTTTAGCCAGTCAGTCCTTGGTTTTTTTAAGCTGAGAGGACCTTCAACTTCTTTTGGAAACTTTTGTAAGAGGAGCATTACAGGCGAGTGATCCGAGGTGAGGTCAGTTGTCGCTTTTGCTGAAATAAGTTCTCTTGAAACACCCTTAGTTATTCCGAAATCTAAGAGGTCAGGCATTTTTTTGAAGATCTGTTGGCCAGTAAGTTAGCTGCCTCGGCGATACAAAGTCAAAAGAATTATTTTTATTAATAATTGCCTTGTATATTTGTTGACCCTTGGGATTGCATGTTCTGGAGCCCCAGAAAGTATGCTTTGCATTATAGTCTCCTGCTGCTAGAAATTTTTCACGCAATGTTTCAAGGTAGTCCACGATCATTTTTTCCGTTACATTAAATCGAGGTGGGCAATAAATCGCCGATAAAACGAGATTTTTACCTCTCATTATTACGCAAACTATTGATGCCTGAAAGAAATCATAACTATATGAATCTAAAGGAAAATGCTGGATTCTTCGACGAATAAGTATAGTAGTGCCTCCATGCGCCTTGCCGTTAAGGTTGCGAGTTTGATAGAATATATAACCAGGGACTGAAAAGAAATTCTTAATTATTAAATGAGTTTCAGAGAGAAGCATTAACAGGTTGGCTGATAAGTCCCCGGTCTGACACATAGATGGCGTCGCTAGTATTAAATGCATATTATTTTTATATAGTGGCAACCTTCAAATGATTCGTGTCAAAATTTGACGTCTGTGAGTCAATTAGTTTGTGAGACTGAGCGTCTTTTGTGAAGCAACTTTTGTTATTGTGAAAAAAATGGAAAAAAGGAAATTCGTGTTTTGATAAAATACTGTTTTCTGAAGGGAAAAAATACAGTGGAAGCAAAACCTTCTTCGCTTGATAATGAGTTTCCGGACTCTGCCCCAGGAAAAGTAACAATAATTGATTGGTATGCAAAATTCAAGCATGGTGAAATGAGCACGGAGGACGGTGAACGCAGTGGACGCCCCAAAGAGGTGGTTACCGACGAAAACATCAAAAAAATTCACAAAATGATTTTGAATGACCGTAAAATGAAGTTGATCGAGATAGCAGAGGCCTTAAAGATATCAAAGGAACGTGTTGGTCATATCACTCATCAATATTTGGATATGAAAAAGCTCTGTGCAAAATGGGTGCCGCGCGAGCTCACATTTGACCAAAAACAACAACGTGTTGATGATTCTGAGCGGTGTTTGCAGCTGTAAACTCGCAATACACCCGAGTTTTTGCGTCGATATGTGACAATGGATGAAACATGGCTCTATCACTACACTACACTCCTGAGTCCAATCGACAGTCGGCTGAGTGGACACCGATCGGTGAACCGTCTCCGAAGCGTGGAAAGACTCAAAAGTCCGCTGGCAAAGTAATGGCCTCTGTTTTTTGGGATGGGCATGGAATAATTTTTATCGATTATCTTGAGAAGGTAAAAACCATCAACAGTGACTTTTATATGTCGTTATTGGAGCGTTTGAACGTCGAAATCGCGGCAAAATGGCCCCATATGAAGAAGAAAAAAGTGTTGCTCCTCCAAGACAACGCACCGTGCCACAAGTCATTGAGAACGATGGCAAAAATTCATGAATTAGGCTTCGAATTGCTTCCCCACCACCGTATTCTCTAGATCTGGCCCCCAGCGACTTTTTCTTGTTCTCAGACCTGAAAAGGATGCTCGCAGGGAAAAAATTTGGCTGCCATGAAGAGGTGATCGCCGAAACTGAGGCCTATTTTGAGGCAAAACCGAAGGAGTACTACCAAAATGGTATGAAAAAATTTTAAGGTCGTTATAATCGTTGTATCGCTCTTGAAGGGAACTATGTTGAATAATAAAAACGAATTTTGACAAAAAAATTTATTTTTCTTTGTTAGACCGGGGACTTATCAGCCAACCTGTTACGTCAACTTCTTCATGATTTAAAAAATTTTGAATTTCCAGTTTATGCTTGGTTAGCCCGTTATAATTCCACGCACAAATTTTAAGACGCTCATATTTTTGCTAAAAGTGCTGTCATTAATTGTGTTTGCATTTGCACAATTCTGTCTAACGAGCTTTTCATTGTTTGCATAAATTGGGACAAACTTTGAGTTAGAGTTGATATCATTATTTCAAGACTACTATTGTTATAAGTAGGAGGACTAACAGAGGGCGAAGGTTTAAGTACATTTATATAAGAAATTTCTAGAGTTACAGGGTTCAAATTAAGGTTGTGAGAGGATAATGGTACCGAAACAGTAATATTTTTTGTAGGATTACGAGCTAATTCTTTTTTAATATTGATTTGTTTTTTTAGATCTTGATAAACTAGACATCGTTTGTAATTCGCAGAATGGTTTCCTCTACAGTTACTGCATTTTAGTAATTTGCGATCATCAATTGTTTTTTTAGTACAGACTGAGCTATGATGAAGCTCGCACCTATTACACACCAGTGCGCAATAAGAATTTGTATGTCCAAACTCTTGACAATTTGTACATTAAATAGGACCAATTCTTTTATGTGGCTCTTCGACCGATATTTTGAGATGCAACAAATATTGTAAATTATATATAGGATGGACTTCATTTTTTTTAAGCTTTAAGTTGTCAGGCAACAGATCAACTTTGAACATAGGCTGAGGAATTTTTGATGTATTAAATATATTTAAAAGCGATCTAGAGTGGAAGCCTTTTTCTCCCAGCGCATCGTTTATTTCATATATGGGGCATTTCACGTCAAGTGTACCCGCTCAAAAAACTTCATAGCTGGGATTTCGATGAAAATTGGTGGAAATGTTGCGCTATGAGAGTACATGAATTGTGCAGAAAGACGACGGGAAATATTTACCGGGTGCCTAGATACAGGGTGTCAAACTTTCAGGCCTTTTTGTATTCAAAAAATTCTACGTCTTGCAAATTGGAAAATGAAAAAAATGTAATAAAGGAATTTTATAGATTTTTTTCTGCTCTTTACGAAAAAAAATATAACAATCTCCAGAAATTATTATTTATGCAAAAAAAAAAACGGTTTTTATTTTTAAAATCAATTTTTCGCTCAATGCGACATTTTTAATTTTTTTTTAAATAATTTAAAACGAAAGCTGAGCTTTTTTTCTATAAGATAAAGTCTTAATTGAAGTGGGATCTCCAAAACTTACGAGTAAACGGAGGTGTTGAACCCAGCACGACCCTCGCGCCACGCACGCAGAAGCCGCTATTCAGCTTTATCAACTAGAAAAGTTCAGCAGCCACAGCTGAGTAGCGGCTTCTGCGTGCTTGGCGCGAGGGTCGTGCTGGGTTCAACACCTCCGTTTACTCGTAAGTTTTGGAGATTCCACTTCAATTAAGACTTTATCTTATAGAAAAAAAGCTCAGCTTTCGTTTAAAATTATTTAAAAAAAAATTAAAAATGTCGCATTGAGCGAAAAATTGATTTTAAATATAAAAACCGTTTTTTTTTTGCATAAATAATAATTTCTGGAGATTGTAATATTTTTTTTCGGAAAGAGCAGAAAAAATCTATAAAATTCCTTTATTACATTTTTTTCATTTTCCAATTTGCAAGACGTAGAATTTTTTGAATACAAAAAGGCCTGAAAGTTTGACACCCTGTATCTAGGCACCCGGTAAATATTTCACCTCCTCCTTTTGCACAATTCATGTACTCTCATAGCGCAACATTTCCACCAATTTTCATCGAAATCCCAGCTATGAAGTTTTTTGAGCGGGTACACTTGACGTGAAATGCCCCATATGTCGACGTCTGCTTCAATACCTTTGATCACCACTGTGATACCTTTGCTACTCTTCAGCTGATAGGTATAAAATTTTTTATAAACAGATTCAAAATCTTTAACAACCCCTCGGAAACTGTCCTCGGTGTTGGTTTGGATTTTTGTTTCGTGTATGTTACCCTTTCTTAAGGGAACAACATGAAAATTGTTATTTCCTAACAAACTAGCGAATTTGGAAACAAGTGCACTAGAGCTCCGCTCGCGCAAATAGATTGGAGGCGATTAAATTTTTTTTCTGGCTGTGTTTCGTAAGCTTGGAGAGTTATGGACCAAAAACCAAAAAAATCCGAAAAATTCATGGCGTCCGATTTTAATGAAAACTATATATAGAATAAGCGAAAAATGCTAAGAATTTTGGCGTCAAAATTTTTTTAAGAAACCGATAACAGCTAGTCTAGTTAGGGCCTAGTTCCAAACTGGTCCAGAAAAAACCAGTTTTTTGAAGGTACATTCCGCTGCACCCTCCACCTAGGTACTCACACAAAATTTTGGTACCTGATTTTTGTAATATTTATGTAATTTTTTTGTAACAAGTTTAAAATTTTTGTAATTCTTTACTTTAGGCGTAAAAGGATAATGATTTTTGTATGGAGTGGGGGGTGCAGCTTCATTACGAAGTTAAAGCCAAAATATAAAATACTTTAAAATTCTTTCTGTTTCATGATTTTTGTAATCATTTTGTAATACTTTCCTTATTAATAGATTTTTTATTTATTATAGTTAAATAAACAAACTCAAGACAACCAAATTTTTGCACCTACATATTGGGCATAACATAGAGGTTTTAGCTAATAATTTGAAATTTGCGTATAAAGACAGAAAATACTTTGTCTAAAAAAAAAGGAAAAAATTTAAAAGTTTAAAATATTCAATTAATAGAATTTCCAAAAACTTGTGTTTTCCAAGTTTTGTAGTGGCACCAACGTTAGTTTTTTTTGTCGCTTCTTTATTCACCACAACTTCATCTTCTGAAGAAATTCACCTTGTAGCATAAGGCTGTGGTGTGCAATATATACAGGTTTTTCATAACATCGCTCACATGGCTTCGTGGTGTTAGGGTAGGGTATTGGGCTCTTGCCCGGGAGGCGAAGGATCTATTCCTGCATGAAAGCGGATTTATATAATATTTTCATTTTTTTTCACATTTTTAATGCAATTTTTCTTAATTAATATGTGCTTTTTATGTGATATTTATGTTCTCATTTCCGATATATTAAATAAAATTTTATTTCAAAAATTTAAGCATGAAATCGGTAAAAATTGGTTTTGACAATTTCATTTCAACGCAAGAAACCGAGTTAAAAGGTTTTTTTCACAATTGAATTTTTTAAAATTGTATTAACATTTTATTCCTTGCAGCAAAAAAAAAAAATTTTACAAATGAAAACTGTGTAGCTTTCAACAAGGTTTGAACCCGCACGCAAGAGTAAATGTTAGCAACGGGAAACTGAAAAATGGCTCCAATGTAAAATGGCCCCAAACCGAAAATGAAACAAGTAAGAAAGCTAAAGTCGGTCAAGCCCGACTTTGAAATACCCAGCGTTCATTTGCCTTGGTGAACCTATGTTGCGAATTTGAAGCTTCTACGCCTTTTACTTCGGAAGTTACGAAAAATCTTCATTTGTGGGCGTGGCAGTGGGCGGGCTACATAAATTTTTGTTCCTACACCTTTCATTTGCCTTGGTCAACCTATGTTGCGAATTTGAAGCTTCTACGCCTTTTACTTCACAAGTTACGATAAGCCCTTATTTGTGGGCTTATTTGTGGGCGTGGATCACGAAGGGCGGCGTCCATTTTTTCCAAGATATGATCCTTTTCGTAGTTTACCAGTACACCAAACATCAATGGAATGTGTTGAGTGGTTCGCAAGTTACAAGCATTTTACTGAAAACACATTATATTCATTTGTGGGCGTGACAGTGGGCGGATGTCTTCCATTTTTACTTACGATCATACTCGGATCCCGATATACCTGTGTGCCAAATTTCGACTTGATTGGTCCAGCCGTTTTGGAGGAGATCCGACCACGGACGGACGGACAGACGGACAGACGGACGGATGGACAGACGGACGGACGGACAGACGGACAGACGGACATGTCTAAATCGATTCAGTTTTTGATCTTGATCATTTTTATATATATATGTCTATATCTCCGGAGCTTAGTTCTCCCTGTTACAAGATTCGCACAAAACTAATATACCCCGATTACGCTGGGTATAAAAAGGCCCCAAAAGAAATAGAATGTGTTTTTAATAAGAATGAAAAATGGCCCCAAACTAGAAAAAAATAGAGCTTATAGCATTTGAAAATTTAAAAGTGAAAAATGGCCCCAAATTTGGGGTCATTTTGCATTATGAAAAATGAACCCAAATCAAAAATTGAAAAAAGGCCCCAAATTTGGGGTCATTTTGCATTATGAAAAATAACCCAAATCAAAAAGGAAAAA
>JAIPUU010001288.1:0-27500 GCA_020466095.1 Chlorops oryzae
GTAAAGTATGCCGTGGAAGCGAGCACGGTACAAGAGAAAACAATCAGGTAATTTGTTGTTGTGTTATTATTTTCAAGACATACTAATGCAACTTTTTATGCTACTTAAATTGATGTTTTCCCTTGCTTTTGTAATATATTTTCCAGCTCATCTACTAACCAATCCATCGAACCATTCATCCAATCTGAAAAAACTCATTGAAAAGTCTGCTCTAACGTGCTCTGTCCTCTCTTCTCTCTCTTCTCCTCTCTCTCTTCCTTTTCCTTATTTTTTCTTTCTTTCTTTCTCTCATTTTAAAATTTGAAAATCAAAATTAACTCCGTTTTTTTATTTTTATCAAGGTCCTAATGTCTATAAAATACCAACCGTTTTGGGTTCTAGCAAGGAGGGTCCAATAAAATCGGCACCTGCATTTTCACTAACAGGTCGTGAGAAAACCACGTTGTATACCGAGCCTAGTTGTTCCCGGTCCGGGAGCATACGATGGTGAATACACAATAGTTAAACCTAAACTACCCATATATACGATGAGAGGAAAATACAAAGCGCCATCTGACGAGCATATGAAACCTGGACCAGGCGCCCACTGCCCCGAGAAGGTAAGTGAATCGTGTTTCATTGCGTTCATCATGGTGCTATTCATTCATATTTCCATAACTTTTTACATCAACATTCAGTATATTTGGCACAAGTCAGTACCGGCACCATCATTTAGCATATTGCATACACCCTACTTGGGCCAGCGGAAATTCCATTTGGTCCCACAAAGCTATTTCAAGCAGCAAAGATGCTTATGAAAATCAAGAAATCAAGAAAATCGAGTGCAGTTTTTTTTTTCATTTTTACTTTTGAGTTTTCTATTTGCCTAAATTCTGAAAGCCGTTGTTCATTTTTTTATTATTGTTATAATTGTGCGAAAGTAAATTAATTCTGTGAATCTCAAAAATAAATTGATTTTTTTTAATGCAGGTCAATTTAGCACATGTTCCTGCGTACAGTTTTGGTATAAAACACTCACCTTATCTGGGACGTCTGCCTGAACATCACGACTATGGTTTCTCCGGCATTTGCTGAAGATGTTCTCCAACTCTTTATTTTAATAATTATTAACCATTAACATTCCGTTTAGTTATCGATTCGTTTTAAAGCGATTCTCTTTGTTAGACCTTCGACCCGCGCCCACTCGGTTTTATATTTATTTTTTATTAAGTCCTTTTACCGTCGCGGTTTTTAATTTATTTCTCATAATTACTTAATTCTGATAATTTTTTTTTTTTTTTTTTTGAAACTGTACACAATAAAAATGTTAGTTATCTAAAAAGTTGTATTTTCTTCAATTGAGCTATTTGTGAGGGGTGACTGATATAAAGTTTAATATTAGAGTGAAATCGAGTCGCCATAAATTTTATATAAAAATAAAATCTGGGTGTAGAGTGTAGAGAATGTACCAATGTTGTATACACTGAAAAACGTCTCTGCAATTCTAAAGCTCCACGTAGAGCTGCCGTCGGCACATTTAGAGTAGAGCTCTACTATGTGCTCCACGATTGTATGCAGTGTAAAAGGGTTTTTCTCTACTGTAGAGTCTTCTGCAAATTAAACAGTCGTGGAGTGCATAGAAGAGCTCTACTCTAAATATGTCCAAATATGAATTGCAGAGACTTACAATACTTCCTTTTGCCGCAGAGAACAAATTCTAGGGGGGGAAAAATCCCGGTGTAGGCCGGCTTTAGAGGTAATTTCTATAAAGATAATCTTACAAGTCATTTCTCCAATTGGCGAGGTTTTTCCTTATTTTTTATTACCCAGCAAAAGGCACATGCAAATGCTAATCTAATCGTCAGTCAATATTTTCATTCTTAATAAAGTAATAAGCATAAAGATATGCAAAGATATCAAACATCGTATCCAATATTTACAATTTGAGTATAAATGCCTTCACCGCATAAGAGCGTGATCGAGTCAAAGCGATCGTTTCTTTGAGGGAAGACCTTCGATCACGGCGAGAGTAACAATCATGATCTTACTACTGGCAGTGAGCGTGATTATTGTAGTTGCAGCGAATGGCGCCGAGGAGATCGAGCGCTTTGAAAGTTTCAAGGTCTATAATATCTTTGCGGAAGATAAAGGACAAGATGTGGCAGTGCGAAAACTGCTGAAGGACTATGACGTGAGTGAAGGCCAGCGAAAGCAAGGAAATCATTTAGGTTGAAGAGGTTTTTACTTTGAAATTTTCAAGGCTCGCATCATTGAAAGATGGAATTCAAAATATATCGCCATATTATGTCGCACTAGAGCCAGGCAAGCAGAAGAACTTTGAAAAAGATTTACTGGAGCGGAACATACTAAATGAGCTGCTCAGTGAAAATCTTCAAGAGTAAGTGCACGATCGATTATAATCGATTATAATATAATAATTATTATAAAAGTTGAATTTAACACTTTTACCGTCTAGTCTATTGGACAATCGTTCTGAAGTACAATTGAGAAATTACTTGAACAAAACCATGGACTGGACACAATACCATTCGTTGGGAACTATAAACTCTTGGCTATCTAAAATTTCGCGTGAAAATCGATTTATTAAAAAACGACTTATCGGTTTTTCTGCGCATCTTAGACCAATTTATGCGTTACATATATCGAAGAAACCGCACAACAAGGCCATTTTCATTGAGTCTAATATCCATGCAATCGAATGGCTATCGTCAGCGGTATCGACATGTTTCCTGAATCACTTGATCACCACGAAAAGCAAATTACTTGAAGACTACGATTGGATTTTCTTACCAATATTGAATCCCGATGGCTTCCACTATACGCACACGAAGGTTCAATGTTTGCACACGAAAAATGCTTTGTTCCTGATATATTAATGTCCTCTTTGCAGAATCCTATTTGGCGGAAAAATCGTAGATTTCTGGGATTTTACAATTCGAGTGGACTTTGCTTTGGAGTCGATATGAATCGTAACTACAACAATCACTGGGGAGGTCTGCGCATAAAATTGAATTGAGTTGTAGTTTCTTATTTCAAGTGCTTTCAGAGGCTGGTTATAACTTAGATAAACCTTGTGATCATTTCTTCGCCGGTAAACGTCCCGAAAGTGAGCCAGAAGTTAAGGCGGCTGTGCGATTTGAGAAGTCCTTTAAAAAAGGGTATATACGCATACATTTGGCATTACATACCTACGGCCAATTGTTGTTGTTCCCATATGGCTATAACGCAACGAAGATGCCTTCCAACATAGATCAAATGAACACCATATCTGCGGCATTTGTTGAGGCCGCAAAACAAAAATACGGTACTCGGTACTCGTATGGCACCAGTGGTAATCTGTTGGGTAAGATTGGAATTTTTTTAAAATCTCTTTCGCTCTACTAACTGCCGATCGTTTGAAGGTTTTTGTATCTGGGAGTTCGAAAGATTTCTGGTACGAGTATGGAATCCCATATACAGCGACTCTTGAACTAAGAGATCGTGGTGAGTATGGATTTTTCGTTCCCGCCAATCAAATTCAACCCACTTGCGACGAATTCACTAACGGTTTATATGCAATGATCGATGCAGCTAAAAAAAGTGGACTTTTTAATTAATTTTAGTCGTGGTAAATGGTGCGAAGTAAAAAATTCTGAAGCTTGTCGGGAAAATTTCGGCTATGGTTAATGGACTTTGGCAAAGAATGGAAAAACAGCGCTTTTATCAAATGAGTGACAATGGCTTTAATAGTTTTATTAAAGTTCCAGTTGAAAATAAACAGTTGAATAAATTTAACCAAATAGTTTTGTATTTTCTTTGTGCTCTGTTGTTTCTAAAGAAAGCAGAGTCTCAAGTCTTGACTGAAAGAAGTTTTATTTCACTTAACTCTAGAATTCATTTCTTAAGTTGAGTCAAGTTGCGTTAAGTCAAGAAAACTAAATGAATCTTAATAATTGAATTTAAAAAATTCATTCGTTATTTATCAGTACAAAATGTAAACAAAAGTAAAAATTTATTGTTGTTGCTATTTGAAAAATCTGAATTTCGAAGCATGGAAAAAACATTATTCTAGTCATTTCCGTCATAAATTTGACAAAAAGTCATTAAAATAAATATTTAACAGCAAAATATTTCACAAACTGGTGGTTTCTCCACTTTTGAAGCGCGATAGTTTCATGTGTGGACTTCAGTGTCCTAACAATATTCGAGATTAGTTAGCTTATCCCTTATATGTAGCTGCCTTCCGCTGTAATCTTTTGGTTTTGAAAATTTCCATTGCATTGTTTTGGGACTGCAATAACATCCACCTCGGTCCTACGAGGCATATAAGGCAAGCCAATCTTTGATATACCTCATGATATTATTTCTTACGATTAAATGAGCAATTTTCAGCCCAGTTTTATATTTTCATATAAGATGTTATATAAATTTTTAAATTAAAGGATAGGTATGTAATAGTTTATACAATATTTATTCATTTTTGTAGTTTCTCTCAATAACATGAACAATAAATGTGTTCTTTAGTAAAATATAAGATTTACTCATGAAATTACCGCAGGAGTCAGTAAGATACGTTAAGTAGTTTAAAAGTTAAGCGGAAATGAAAATGACTCCAAAAACTACAGGATTTGCTATTTTTGTTGGAATATAACTAATGTGAGTTACGAGCACTTATTTTCTAATAGGGTGAAACTCAAATTTTTCCTAAAAATATGCTACTAAATATTTTATTTGAATGTATAAAAATATAAAGCGATATACTTATTTACAACTTTGTGCATTACCAAGAGCGAGATATTGTGCTTGAAGTAATGCAGTGTATCTGTTGTTTTTTGTTCAATGACTGCGTTGATGAAAGGTAATGCAGATGGGATCCCCAATCGCTTACCGCCAATGTCATTCAATGTTAAATGTAATGCAAGTTTTACACAGAGAATAACGATGGTCATTACCTTGATATCGATGAATCATCGACGCTGGATGCTTTCCATTCGCTGCTAGGTAGCTTTCATCCAAACATTTGTGCAAAAATAAAAAAAAAATTGTGTAAGCCCTTGTGTACAAATTACATGACGTTTCTGACGGCCGGATAAGAAGTTAAATTTAATAACTGCCAAACTTGCTTTCTCGAATTCGAGTCGCTTTTGATCAGAATTTTAATAAAATGTTGGGTGGGTATGAATTCTATCAAAAGACTAGAAAATTTTGCTAATATCTGTAAGTTTCGGAAAAGAGTAATAAAAGTTACCATATGTGGGTATTTCACGTCCGAGCCTTTCTGATCTGCATAAAACTATTATTAGTATAAAATTCTGAAAGATCTGCGCGATAATAGTTAGATTTTTGTATCTTTTGTACCATTTTCCACATTCTTCAATTCGGGACTTAAAATTGCTGAAGTAACTGTCACGTCCGTTTTGAAATACCCATATTTGGAAGTATAATTATAAGATTTTGAATCCTTTCAAAGGTAACCTAACCAGCTTTGTTTACCTTTGTAAGACCCTCCGTACAGAATCTTTTTGCAGAACCCATAAAATGTCCTCTAATATTGAAAAGTTCTGAGAAGGATTTCAAAAGGAGCGAATTGAAAAAGGTCGAAAACTGGTAGAGAGATAACTAATGAAAAAATTAAAGGTCCGATAAGTCGCATTTGGATATCAAAAAAATTTTTTCAAAATTGCCATCAGTTTTCTCTAAATTCTACATGTCTTTTAAAAAATATAAAAGTTTATGTAGGAAATTTATAAATTTTGAGATTATTTGTGACATCAAAAAGTGTTTGATTGCACCGGCAATTGAATAACAGGGAAGTACTTCAACAACATTAACTGACTCCGAGGCAAACACTAGAAAATCAGAATCAGAACTACCAGAATGATGTTAGTCTATGAACAGAATCGTTTACTCGCGATGAGATAGAATATTGGACTAGTAAAGGATCAACAGACTTACAACATTGCACATTGGGGAAAAAGTCCGATTTTCTGGCATTAACCTTATTTATAAAGTATAAAAATAAAAGGTGGCAACAATATTTTTCATAATTTAGAAACTCCGACTATAGTAAAATAGTGGTTTTTATTTCCCTTATGCGATTAACCGTTAGTTTTATCAGCTGATGAAGTCCAAGTTTGTTTTTTATTAAATTTTGTCTGTCGAAAGCACTGAGTTTTTGTTCCAATTCAAATAAGCATAAAAAGTAAAGACGTTTGTCTAAAAAAAAACTAGGCAATGGAAATTCAAGCTTATGGTATGTATTTTTGACGTGCATATAAATATGTAAGAAAAATTTATTTTAGTTAGACAAAAAATAGGGCTTTCCGATAGAAGTTTAAAACATGGGGAGGAAAAAAAATTTCTCAGGTTTGAAAAGCTAGAACTTTTTTCCAAGAGATATCAAGAGAAAGAGGTAGGTACAGTGATGTAGAGCAGGAAATTCTATATAAAGAAAATTTAAAATGATTTGCGGAAGTTTGCGGAAGTTCATTGTTTGTCATGTTTCTTTTAGGCACCTCACATTGGGGTTTTTTCCATTTTTTGTGGCATAAAACTTATAACTTTTTTATTTAAGCAGCTAGAAATCTGAAATTTTCACTATGGATAGTTAGTTTGATTACCTTTGTTAATTTCTAGAATGGGCTTGATCGGATAATTTTTTCGGGTACCTCCAGTACTAGGGTCTGTTCCTAGATAACAAATTGCAGTTAAATCTTGAATTTTTGAGATATTTGCATGAAATTTGATATATGAGCTGACTTTGAGGCCCCAAATGTCATTTTAAAATTTAAAAAAAGGGGCGTGGCCCAAGAGCTGTGTTGGAAAAAAACACCTACACCCACAATTGCTAAAAGAAATTGAACGAGAGTCGGTTTATGAGTTTCCACCGTGCTCATAAGCGCCCTCTGGATAAATTTTTTTTGGTGGGCGTGGTCTATGGTCCACTCATAAACCGACTCTCGTTCAATTCTTTTAGCAATTGTGGGTGTAGGTGTTATTTTTCCAACACAGCTCTTGGGCAACGCCCCTTTTTTTAAATTTTAAAATGACATTTGGGGCCTCAAAGTCAGCTCATATATCAAATTTCATGCAAATATCTCAAAAATTCAAGATTTAACTGCAATTTGTTATCTAGGAACAGACCCTAGTACTGGAGGTACCCGAAAAAATGATCCGATCAAGCCCATTCTAGAAATTAACAAAGGTAATCAAACTAACTATCCATAGTGAAAATTTCAGATTTCTAGCTGCTTAAATAAAAAAGTTATAAGTTTATGCCACAAAAAATGGAAAAAACCCCCAATGTGCATTGCAAAGAATGACTTATTTCATGGTCTTCAGTTGGTCAAGAACGGACTGACGTTTGAAATTGCATCCTATATCTTTCAATTAAAAAAAGGGCTACCACCATTATCTGGCCCCGGGCCCCCAGAGACCTTTATCCGGCTCTTCCTACCTCACTCATCTGGATTCACCAACTTCTCCATTCTTGAATATGCTAATATCTTTCAATTTTTAAAATGGTCCTAAGTCAAAGTAAAATAACGAAAACCCCTCTTTCAAATGTATATGGGCAATTCCATAGAATCATGACATGAAAATTTTTAACAAAATCCATAAAATTGTAATTTTGGCACTGCTTAGTTATTGTACAAATATTGTAGGTAGGTAGGTTGAAGTGGCTGCCACTTAGGCCGTTAATTGGCCCTTGTGATACCAAGGAGGTTTTCATGTGTTTGTGTGAGTGTATTGTCTTATTATGTAGTGTGCCCCTAACATGCGACTTTTTTGAAAAACCAGTGCTAGGCTTGGAACATTACACTCCGTTTCGCCTGTTGGGCCGGGAATCAACCTCAGACCCTGGGATCAAGAGCATAACACGCATCCCCTACACTGAGCGAACTTAGCCATGCATTTTTTAAAAATGCGCATTGTTATTCACAGTCCTTTTGATTTTCGAGCAGAACAAAAATTTCAAAATAAAAATGGTTGAGTCAACAACATTTTTGGTTGATTTAAAGGAAATATGTTTAATTACATTTCTTTTCGTTCCGTATAATTCTCATTTGTTTTATAAAAAAATACATATAAGACATTTATTCATCTTAGAACTTTTTAAGCATTGCGAAAGCAGTCACGACAACGGAGTGACGATATCAGATGAAGTCCATCCGATGGTTTTTTTTTGGGTCATGTTCAGCAGAGTGCTCTATTGGCCATTTGCTTTGAACGTTAATTAAATTATTTTTGACATTTCTTCTTGTATAGGTATTTTTTTTTGAATTTTTTAAAAAAATATCTTGTCATTTCAACTATGTCCGTGGTTGGTTCAACAATTTAAAATTTAAATCCATTTTTGAAAATTATCATTTCAATTCAACCTGAAATATGGTTGATTCAAAAGGAAAATTTTTGATTTTTTCAACAAGAAAAATTGTTAAAATTAAAAATATTCCTTGTTGAAGCCGTTTTGTATGTTTTTCCTTTTGATTTAACCAGTTTTCTGGTTGATTTTTTTTTCTGTGTACTCGTACAACTAGCTTCCCAACCATATACATATAACGAGGCTTTCCCAAAAGGCCTTTTTTTTATTGCAAAAAAAGTTTGCTTTAAAGCTTTTTATTCCTGTAAGGTTTTTAATTATTAAATAAATTTTATGTTTTTATTTATTAAAAAAGAAATCCAAAAATTTTAAAAATTTACATCCGCCTGACCGGGGATCGAACCCGTTTACTTGGGATTGCACAGGTGATACAAAATTTTACTGCTGCTTTCGTATTTAAACTACTACACCCAGAGAAAAAACTACATAAAATCAATAAAAACCACATTGATTCGATGTGAAACGTTAACGAAAGTCTAGTAACGTAGAAAAATTTTGATTCAATATGGAACACCATTGAATTAAGGTGGCGCAATATGGACGATTTTAATATAGAAACCATATTAAAATGATATTTTTCGGTATTGAATTAATATTAGATTCTACTTAATTGTGATATGAATTCTTGTAAAAAACCAGGTCGGTGGGTTCGATCCCTGCTCCAGCGAGCGTCGTTTTTTTTTTTTTTTTTTTTTTTTTTTTTTTTGGTAAAAGTAGATAATTTAACATTTAAATTATTTAAAAAAACTTAGAAATAAAACATTTTACCATAATTTTTTTGCTTAAAAAATTTAAAAAAAAATTTCTATAGGAATTTCTTGAACGTGCTTGTGCGTGACTTTTGGAAGACCCGACGAAAGCAACTTGTTTTATTGGTTCGCGCGTCCAACTTACTTTCTGCTCCCCGTAATTTTTCCTTAAAATTTACTTGCCTGTTTTTTATTCTCCATTTTTCCACAAATTCTTTGGCTTGCGGCAGGGTTCGAACTCGGGCCTTCCAGATTACAAGTCTAGCACACTTCAACTACGCCATCGCGCGATATGATTTCAGCTTGCTAGATTGATTATATCAATGTAAGTGCAAAAAAAAAACTGTTCAATAAGGGGATCTTATCTGTGTGAAGAGTCTCCATATTAATTTAATAACGTTTCTTATTGATTCAATAGGTAGCAACGTAAATTTCAACGCAATTCATGAATTAATATGAAAACAAACTCAAATTAATATGGTGCAACTTCAAATCAATGCAACTTTAACATACTCCACGAAATATATGGAAAACTACATCAAATCAAAGTTGGAAATTTTTACTTTAATATGTTTCGGTATTATTTTTCTTCTATATTGAAACATATTGAATTAATATGGCTCGGATTTGATTTTAAGTTGCAGTTTTTCCCTCAGTGTACGCGTAGTAAATTCTTCTTTAACTAGGCTTGTGATTGTTTTAACTACGCGCGTTAATAGAACCAAATCATTGCTATTTTTGGGTTTATGTTCAGCAGAGGGCTCTGTGGCCATTTGCTTTGAACGTTAATTAAATTTCTTTTGACATTTCTTCTTTTATAGGTATTTTTTTTTTGAAATTTTTTTTAGTTTAAAAATTATCTTGTCATTTCAATTATGTCCGTGGTTGGTTCAACAATTTAAATTTAAATCTATTTTTAAAAATTATCATGTCAATTCAACCTGAAATTTGGTTGATTCAAAAGGAAAATCTTTATTTATACCAACAAGAAAAATTGTTATAATATAATAATTGTTTTATTGTTATAAAAACATTCCTTGTTGAAGCCGTTGTGTATATTTTTCCTTTTGATTTAACCAGTTTTCTGGTTGATTTTTTTCTCTGTGTTGTTTTCTAGAGTAAACAATTCAGAAGCTAAAGAGTAAAAAATTAGAGTTCATCATATTTTAATAGAGGAAATCAGAGAATCTGTGAGGGAAACGAACCCCGAAACAGTTTTTGTCAATGCACCCAAACTCCGGGCATAGCGAGGATAAATTCAATTTGTTGGGATAATGACAAAATAAGAATTTCTAAATATCTGCAGTTTGAAGTGAAAGGCTTGTGGGCCTCAGTTAATACTGAATTATTCAGCTTTAATAGCGAAAGTGATGACAATAAATTAAATGCTTTGCAACATAATCTACTAAATCTATTTATTTTAATTTTATTTGATTATATTTCCATGCATTGTAGAACTACAATCAACTTTCTTTCTTACGGGCTTATATAAAAAATCGCACATAGCGCGAGCTACCAATTCCTAGTAACGCGAGTTATCACATATTATTCATTTATTGATCAACAGCAGCAGTGTTTACGCAAAGCTTTTTTATTTTCTAACTTTTCATTCTATTCGTGATACAAAATAAAATTTAAAAATTAGCCAATCCACGTAGTTTTGCAGAGTTTATTAAATTATGGAATTGCTTAAAAACCATTGTCTGAATGTTGCCGTCATTTTAAGTGTTTATTTAGTTAGCTACTTCAAGAATCATTTTATTTTAATTTTAATTTTTTTATCTTATATATATTTTTACCAAAAACAAAATGAATCTACATATTCAAAGTTACAAAATAATAAATCAAACATTGAATAAATGACCAAAAATTTCTTCTGATGTATCTGTATGTATCTTAAACCAATAAATCGCCGGTCGTTTGAGTTACCAGCAAGAGCCAAAACCAATGTCTGCGATAATTCATTCAAAGAGTTTTATTGAATTACGACGTTTAAAGTGTTTCAATATCGCAACAATCTTATCAGAAGAAACTCAAGAAGTCAAGAGAAGCCACTTGAAGCTTTTGAAATAGCGATATGCCCAACTTTCGCTTTCGATCCAAAATACTTTACAAACGACTTTGGGACTGTAAAGAACCAAAATGACGTGGAAGATTCTTCTCCTACTGGGATTTTCGATAAATCACTTAAATCAAGCCACATCCACGCCACCGCGAAATGCAACTCAAGTGCACTACGATAGCTTTAAGGTCTATGAAGTACAAGTGGATAGCACACAACAGTTTGAGCTCATAAATGCGAAAGCCGACGAGCACGAGGTATGCCCAAATGTCGATCAAAAAGAATTCTTTTTCAACTACAAAGTTTCCTTCTAAAGCTTAAGTTTTGGCGTGAAATAAGAGAGCTTGGGGAAAAATGCGATGTTATGGTACCGCCAAACAAACAAATGGATTTCGAAGAATTTCTTACGAAAGCGAATTTCAATTTTAATTACAAAATCGAAAATGTGCAGAAGTAAGTTTACATTTCGAAACAAACGATTTTTAAGGTTTTGTGTTTTTTGCCTCCCACATACAGTTTAATCGATGCTCAGAGACCGAGAGGACGGTCCTCGGGACTCGAGTGGACGCAGTACCACACGTTAGGCGAAATAAATGATTGGGATCGATCTGATGACTTTAAGATATCCCGACGTAATTACGCCGTTCACTATTGGGAATTCATACGAGGGACGCGAGATCAAAGGCATTAAGATATCCTATAAGTCTGGTAACAAGGCCGTGTTCATTGAGTCCAATATACATGCACGCGAATGGATTACATCGGCTAGCATTACTTACGTCATTGATGAGTTCCTCGTTTCCAGAAATCCCGTTGTGCGCGATATTGCCGAAAATGTCGATTGGTATATAATTCCAGTGCTGAATGTTGATGGTTTTGTGTACTCTCATGAGTCGGTAAGTACGATTTTCATACGCAAAATATCTCTAGACTTCAATTCTGTTGATTTCCACAAATCAGGATCGCCTATGGCGAAAATCACGTCTTCCATTAGGCCCTCAAGCGAAATGTATTGGAACTGATATGAATCGCAACTTTGACTTTCTTTGGATGCGTAAGCCGAAGCGTGATATTTAAACTTTTGAATTTATCTTATATAATCACTTTGCAGTTGCTGGTGCCTCATCGGATCCATGTTCGGAGACATATGCTGGACCATTTGCTGAATCCGATCCGGAGATTAATCAACTCACTAGATATATAAACAATTCCATACCAGATGATACAATAAAAATTTATATATCACTTCATTCTTATGGGCAGAAGGTTCTGTCTCCGTGGGGTCACACCGACGAAGAGTTTTCCAGAGAACTACTCCGATATGATGTCAGTCGCTAAAGGCTTTTCCGATGCACTCAACAGACGCTATAATACCACATTCACATACGGCTCAAGCGCAACAACACTTTGTGAGTAAAAAGTTATGATCGAACTAGAAATTCATAATAAATTTTTTCCACAGACAAGGTGTCAGGATCCGGAAAGGAATGGGCGTATGGTGTAAAGGGTATTCCGATACCTTATACTATTGAGCTGCGTGATACGGGTAAATCTGGATTCATTTTACCTCCTGAGCAAATTATACCAGTTGGTAAAGAAGTCCTCGAAGGTTTTGTTGGTATGATTGCATCAGCAAGGGAACTCAATGTCTTGTGAAACAATAAATCGAAGCTTGTTTGAATAAAAAATATATTTTTTCAAAGATTGCCTGGATTGGAGCATTTATTCTTGAATATATCTTTTTAAGCAAATTTCAAAAAATACAGCAACACTTTTATCCATTTATTATTTGGAGATTTCTATCTCAACATGAAGGCAGGACTTGCCCTGAAAAGAGAAGAACTAATACTTTAATAAAGAGCTCAAGCCGAAATGTGCTGCAACTTACCGTATCATGTTCGATTTCGGAATCAAAGACTAGATTACCCTTCACCATTCCGAGCATTGCCTTATACTTGGAGAGGTCAACTCTATGTTCGTTGGCGCAGATTTTTTCCTTAAAAAATTAAATGCAGAAATTCAGTTTATCTTCCTAACGAAACGGAAAGGTCAGAGAATCACATACATCTGGTACTGGGCACTTGGATGGTGCTCCAAACAGTTTGAGCATATCCTTCGCTTCAGCAGATATGGAGTCGGCCACAGTGCATAAATCATATTTTCCTTCCTTGAGAACCATACCATCCTTTTGAATTTTATATTTTGCAACTGCTGTACTGAAGGCTTTATTGTTGATGCAGCCAGTTGGCACAAGTTCGCATTTCTTATTCAATTTCACCGAGAAATCCGGATCGACTGTCACTATCGCGCCATCGCCAGCACAATTCTCCACTTTTACGACTTTCGCCTTATAGCCATTCTGAAAAATATTTGCCCGGTAAATTGAGTTTCTCTTTTCAACCAGCACCCGAGGAACTTACGCATGCCCATGTCACGTCGGTAACGAAGGCTAATAACAAAACGGTAAAAACTGAATTCTGCAACATATCGCGAAGGATTCTTTAGGATGTCGTTATTTAAGCTAGACACGATCTAGCAAAGTATTCCTGATGGATGTAAGCGTTTTGTTAGCGTTTACGACTTTTATATAAACCGGACAGCAAGCACAAATGGAGCACTTCCCAAAAAAATTATGGCCCTCAATTATTTGTGCATTAGGCCAATCAACTCCTCCAGTCGATCGCTGATCGTTCAGCTCAATTTTGCACTCTGAGTGGCAAATCGTTGAATCGCGCTGGTTGAAGTTCGAGCCCATTAGGTGCGCCTGTTTTCAGAACTTCAATATTTTATCTAATTGGAAATTCGGATTTCTTCACAGGCGAAGCACGCTCTTGTTTTAAGTTCATTTTGATCGCTGTTTCGATAGCACTGCTAATGAGTATTGTGGCATTAAGTACTCACAACTCTAAATACCACACGAAAATAACGAAAGCGAAATGCACGAACGTTGATAACTTTAATTACGTACCTACATGAGAGTATATATGTATGTAGATATGAAATTATATAAGAAATTTAATGCATGATCACACGAAATTGGAACCGTTTAAAAATGGTTCTAAATGGAATTATTTATATATAGTTATGTGTTATGTTCAATTTCCGAGGACTTTGAGATTCACGGTCAGCATTTTTCTGACTTAATGGCATAAAGGTATTTGAAAAAAAATTTTTTGCCCTGAACAAACAAATCTTCAAGCCAAAACAGCCACGACAGAAAGGGTACAAATGTGTTTGGTTGATTCCATATATTATACATAAAAGCTGTTTTTTAATTATTATTATTTATACTTTTATTAGATACTACTAAGCTCTACCTTTTTTTTGTTTTGAGATATCACTTCTATTTGGCTCCGTTTCCATAATCTGAAGGTTTCGCTATTTTTATTTCAATTTCTAATAAAGCAACAAAGGTAGATTCTCTACACACTACACTAATTTCTCTTCGTAACAAACTCTTAAATTTTAATTTAATTTTTCATGCTTTCAACATTTTTGTTTATTGACCTATAGCGCCGAAACTATTGAACCAAATTCGCAGATACGTATGATAGATATGTTTTATTTTTATTATTCATCCATATGAAACCAAGATCTTCATCGAGCCATAAAAAAAACAGCTTCACAGGAAGATAGTTGAATAAAAACTTTTAGCGTTTATATTTTTTGAAGACACATAGTGTAGAAAACCTTTTATTCGTTTAATTAAAAATCAAGACTAACACATAGTGTTAAAACAAAGTGTTAATATTTTTTTAAAAACACAAAGTGTTGACAACCTTTTATAAAATAAAAACTAACACATAGTGTTAGAATAAATATTGTAAATTTAAACACATAAGGGGTATTCACAAAGGCGTCGGAAAATAGTAAAGTTGGAAAATCGGAAAATTTTATTTGCTTAAAAAGTTGTGCAAGATACAAAAAAAGATTAAAAATTTTGTAAGAAGTCGCAATTTTCCGATTTTCCGACTTTCTAACGTATTTAATACGCCATTGTGAATACCCCTATAGTGTTGTTCAATTTGCATAACTTATATTAGTTTTCTGAGAATCTTGTAACAGCCAGAACTAACTAAGCTCCGTAGATATAGACATATATAATATATATAATTATATATATATATATATATATATAAATATATATATATATATATATATATATATATATTATAAATATATCAAAAACTGAATCGATTTAGATATGTCCGTCCGTCTGTGTTCGGATCTCCTCCGAAACGGCTGGACCAACCAAGTCGAAATTTGGCCACTTTTGAGGATTTCAGCCGATATCCAGTCGAAATCCAGCGGATTTCCCATACAAATGAATGTCAAACGAAATCCGCTCAGAGTTTGGATTTCAACGAAATCCCAAGAGAAACCGGAACAAACTGAATGCAACTCTGTGTTTTTTCGATATGTATCGAAGAAATGCTGCAACACTACTGTCAAATTTTGAAAAAACCAAAGTAAACAAACGGCAATGCTGCCACACGCAAACGAAAAATTCCCTACAAACTAAAAAAAACCCCACAATTCTTTACGTTTTTCGCTACCTTAAATATCGTTATATATTTTTTTTAAATAATATGCCTCTTGCATACAAAAATGTATGAGTATGAATATGGTAGACTAATATTTTTCAGAATCTTTCAGGTTTGTCTGGAACTCCGAATCGTACTAGTCATTTGAAATTTTGTTTTTTTTTTTTTCAAAAATAAAAAGTTTCTTTCAAAAATTTAGGTTTTTTTGTTTTTGTGGTTTCCAAATAAAAATGAATTTTCACTAAAAATATTTATTTTTCAACTATCGACGCTTCGACCGAACTTTTTCACATAAACACAGATTGGCATAGTTTTTATTTTGTTTTTTTTTTTATGACAAGCAAATTTATACAAAATTTTTTTAAATACTTTGGAATACATCACAAATTCCGTACATTTGCCGATTTTAAGAAATCTATACTTTTGTCCCTACAAGTCAGTTTTTGTAAAAAAACATCCCTAAAAATTTTTAAGGAGATTTCCCTACAATTGGCAGCACTATAAACAGATGAATGGCTGTCAAACCAAATCCTCTCAATGGCGATATTGTCGTGTGAACGCTTGGATTTCGATATGGATTTCACGAAATCCAAGTGCCGAAATCCCGGGATTTCGAAGCTCGTTTGAATGTCATATTACCCATAGATGGCCAGTTTTGTTTAGTAACCCAGCAGGAGTCTTCTGCGACCCAGCGCAAGATTTATATGTATACCACTAAATAATTCATCTAGCAAAAGAATCATCAGCTAGGAAGGGCCCTTTGCCACTGAAGGTCTCCCCTCATTTGAGAATCCGAAGCTCTATCTTAGCTATGAATTTTTGCCTAATAAATAAATAAATGTTCAAAAACCCTTTTCAAATTTTTATGTTAAACAAACAGTGCATTACAAACAAACTCAGTTATTTTCTATTTAAAAAAAAAAAACTTTTTTGTTGATTTAGCATTTTTTCAAATTAGAAAAAAGTAATCACTAAGTTTTAGCGTATTTTGCTTCTGAGGAGTTGGCAGCACTGCTTATAATTGTTTGTGATATTCTATTCTCTTTTTCTTTTACTCTCAAGTCCCAAAAAAACGCGAGACACTGGAAAGAAACACATGAGAGTGACGGAGGTGGAATGTCTTTCGTCTCTGTCACTCTCATGTGTTTCCTTCCAGTGTCTCTCTTAATCTAAACACGGACACATACCGAGCACGGAAGCAGTGCTGGGAACTTGTGGGAATTTTCCCTTTTTGTGAGAATTTTAGTCAAAAATTTTGATCAAGTGGGAAAAGGGAAATTTTTACTTTCGCGTAGTGTAAAATGTGGGAATTGGGATTTTCTACATTTTGTACGATGGTTAACACTGTTGACACCGCGGAAAAAATATCGATCGACCAATATATCGTTGAAATCAACTGTTTTTTGAACAAGTTATGTTTTCAAAGAGATATCGATATTAAAAAGTACGTCGATGTTCGGTTAATCGATGTTGATTCGACTGTCCAATAAGATTTAAGCGTAAATCATGTAGGAGTGTAGGTCTAACTCTGCCGCTAATAAAAAATTCCCCATTAGGCAGGTATAGGAAATTCAACTCTTTCGAGAAATTCACCAGAAAGCTTCCAACAACAATACGGGTAGACACAAAGTGACACTATGATGCCACTTGCGAGAAAATTATCAAAGAAACACGGCGTCGGCTCGGTTTTTTAAATTGCTTGAAAAGTTCATAACTGAAATGTTATTAAATGTATTACGATATGTTTTTGCTTACTGTGCACGAATGTTTTCATTTTGTAATAAATTGACATAATTTTTTGACTACGGCTATGAATTTGATTTCACATAGAATTTAGTATTTTTTGCTGAAACAGTGTGATCAAAAAGTTATGTGGACAGGGTGGGACCAAAACCAATTAATTTTTTTTTAATTGGGAGAATTCCCAAAATTAGGTTTAATTTTTCCAAAAGCTTTTTTTTTTAATGAAATTTGGTTTATTTGCCAATAACGTTTTTGGAAAAAACGTACTTGGTTTTTGGAAACTTAACCTTGTTTCCCAAAAAAAAATAAAATTCCCAAAAAATGTATTCATTTTCATTTGCCTATTTTTTGTACCTTTCCTTTTTAAAATTCCGAAGGGTTAAAATTAAGGGGAAGAATTTAATTTCAATTTTTTTGGCCGTTTTTCAGAACTTAAAATTCCAATTGAAAATTTTGCCCTTGTGAAAACTTTTTAAAAAGAAAATGGGAAAATTAATCAGTTATTTCGGGAATTCCTAATAAAAAAAATTTCAAAAAAATTGTTGGGATTGGGGGAAAAAACCGTATTTTATTAAATTTTTAATTTTGTTTTCCATTTCGGGAAAACCAAATTTTTTTTTTAAAAGTCCAAAAAGTTTTTCTTTAAATTTTTAAAATGCACCAAGAAAAGAATAAGGGAATAAAACTTGTTAAAAAATTTTAAAAATTACAAATTTTAAAATTTAAGGAAAAGTTTTAAATTATTTTAATTAAAAAATAACAAATTTTTTAGAAATTTTTTAAGAAGATTTAAAACTTTTCTTAGAAATTTTATTTTTCGAAACAAGAAATTTTTAAAAATTAATTTTCAAATTTATATTTTTTACCAGAAAAAAAACCCTTATTTTTAGGGAAAATTTTACCAGATTAAAAATTATTTTTCAATTTTAAATTTTTCTTAAAATTAAAAATTTAATCTTAATTTTTTATTTAAATTTCTTAAAAAATTAAAAATTTGGTTTTTGATTTTTTTTTTTCTCAAAAAATAAAATTTTGCAAAAGTAGGTTAATTTTCCTTTTCTTAAAAGGAAGCCAAATTTAAAAAAAAGCGGTAGATTAACCGAAGGGAAAGAAAAGGGCCAATGGGTGGCAAAAACCAATTCAAATTTCCAAAAAATTTTTGATTAATTTTTTGTTTTCATAATTTTTGAGGGTTAAACCAAAAACTTTTTGGGAAAAATTTTTTTATTTTCTTGATAAAAAATAAAATCCAAAAATAATTTTTTTCATTCCGAGCAAAAAATAAACTTAAAAAAGCAAATTTTTATTTCCCTTGGTTTTAAAACTTAAAATTCCAAGAAAAGTTTTAACTTTTTAAAAAAAAAATGGAAAAATAAATTGTTATTTCCTGATAAAAAAATTAAAACTTTTGAGGAAAATTATATAAATAATTTTTTATTTAAAATTCGAAAATGACTTTAAATCCGGGAAAACCTTAACCAAATTTTTGCGCCAAAATTTTCCTTTAATTTTGCACGAATTAGTTATTAAGGGAAAACTGTTTTTAAATTTTAAAAATTAAAAAGTTTATTTTGATTTTATTATTTTAATCAAAAAAACCAATTATTTTTGGTTTTATTTTTACTCCTAAAATTATTTTAAAGAATTTTTATTTTTCATCAAAAAAAAAATTTTTTATTAATTTTTTCCCTTCAGGAAAAAAAAATTTTAATTTTTCCAAAATAAAAAACGGAAAGCCTTGAAAAAAAAATCAGGAATTTTAAATTCCCAAAAAAAAGGTTTTTAGGTTTTTTTTTCTCGAAAAAAAAACTTTGCAAAAAAACCCAATTTTCCCGAAAACCCTGTTAATAAATTGGAGCGGATTGTGAAAGAGGAAATTTGAAAAGGAGTTCGTCGGCCCCTTCAAATCCAAAAAATTTATTTGCAAATCTTGTGTTTGGGAAAGTTTTCAAAAAATTGGGAAAATTTTTTATTTTCCTGAAAGTAAAAAATAAAACTTAAAAATAATTTTTATAACCGAGCAAAAAATAAAAATCTAAAAGAATTTTTTAATTTTGGTTAAATAAAACTTTAAATTTTTTTATTTTTTGGTAAAAAATAAAACTCGGAAAAAAATTGTTATTTCCTTTTTCCAAAAATTAAACTTGGTTTTTTTTTAAAAAATTAAAGACGCTTTAGGCAGTTTAGGATCGGCCAACCCTTAGGTTTGGAGAATTATTTTATTAAGTAAGACTGGTTTTGAAAATTAAAAATTAAAAGTTTAATTGCATTTCCCAAGCGGTAAATTTTGCTTTCTTTCCAGCATTCCTATTTGGGATTTACTCCTAAAATTTAATTAAAAAGAATTTGCCTTAATTTGGGTAAAAACCTAAATTTTACTTTTTTTTTTGTTTTGCCTAAAAAAAGGTTTTAATTTTTTCCATAATTTAAAAAGGGTCGGGGGTTAAAGAAAAGGCAAATGCCCGGCAACAAAATTGAAAAAGGAATTTTTAAAATTTGTTATTTTTCGATTGGTGCCAAAAAAATTTTGGAGACTTTCTTTTTAGAAATTTTTATTTGAACGGTTTGGGAAAATTTTCCCTGAAAAATTCTTTTTGGGCTTTTTTTTTGAAAGATAGAGGAAAAAATCTTTTAAGGGCGACGTTAAAATATAAAACAAAAGAAGCTAAAAAATTTTTTTATTTAATTTTAAAAAAAATTTTTTCCAAAACAAAAAGAAATTTTTTTGAAAGTATTTTTTTTTAAAAGTGTATTTTGCAGTTTCCCGGCCAACCCTAAATTTGGTAGAAATATTTTAGTAATTTACTTTCCAAATTTAAAAAAAAAAATATTTTAACCAGAAGCGAGCAAATTTTGTTTCTTTTGCCAATGCACCTATATTGGCCCCGTACTTAACCATTTCAAAGGGAATTTGGGAAAAAAAATTAACCCACTTACATTTCCGTAAAAATAGAATTTTCAAGTAATTTTTTTTGGGTTTTGTTCTAAAGGGGTTTTAATTTTTGGAATTTTTAAAGGGGTTTCCAGCCAAAAAAAAACCCCAGACCAAAAACAAACGGTTTAAACAAAACAAAAAAACGGTTTAAACTCCAAACAAAAAATTTAAAAGGAAATCAAAAAAAATGTTAAATTTTTATGAAAAACTTCTTATTCGCCGATTTTTGTGGGAAAGGAAAGAAAGGGTTTTTAACTTTAGAATTGCGTTTTACTTCCTTTTTTTGAAATTTTGACATTCATGGCCCACGCCAAAATTGCTTTCCTTTGCGATTTTCTCCCTTGTCCTTCATTTTTTGTTAAACCCCCTCCTAAACGGGAATAACCACCAAAAAAGTACCCCAATTTTGGCTTAAAAATTGGGTTTAAAAGTGGGCGGGCATAACTTTTTCAAAAATTTTCCTCTTTCCCGAAAACCTTGGGACTTAAACAAAAAATTGGCACCGTTAAAACTTCCCTTGGGTAAGCCCAGTAACCCGGTCCCTTCCCAAAAAATTTTTGATCGGCCATTTTTTAAGGGCGCCCAATAGGGCTTTCAAAAACCCCTGTCTCTCAGACCTTTATTGGAAATATTTCAAGGGCTTGGGTTTGAGGCGTATAATTAAGGGTCCGGATTAAATTTTCCAAAAAAATTTAAAAGTTGGGCCCGTGGAAAGGGCTTTTCCTTTTAAATTAACCCAAAAGCGGTTAGGGCTCCTTACCCCTTTAAACCCACCTTCCTTGGATTTTTAAAATTATTTTGTGCCCGGGACCAATTGTAAGGTCGTGACCAAAAACACCCTTTATTTTTTTTCCAACGAAATTGCCCGTTTCGTTTTTGGGGGAATTTTTTTTTTCCGGATTACTCCAAAAAATTTTAAAGGCCCATAACTCCTCAAGGGTGCATTTGGGAAAAGGCCCCCCCTTTTTCCCTTTTTTGGTTCTTCGACCCCCAAAATCAACCCCGGAATGTAAACCGGAAAGGGAATCACCCTGGTAACCCCATTATTGGTTTGATGGTTAGTACTTTTATTGAACATTAAATGTTTTCCCGAAACCTTTGGGGAAATCCAAAACCAAAGTTTTCCCCAAAAATTTTTTTACTGGTTTATCGGTTGTTACCATCATAAAGGCCGTAGCAATTCTTGGGTTTTGCCGTTAGGGAAAAAATTTTTCCAATTTCCGTGGGAGGGAAAAATTATTTTTTCAATTTAATTCAAGGCAAAAACAAAATGCTGGGGGGGGGAATTCCCCCTCCGCCCCTTTGGTTCCTACGGAATTGTTACATTTTATACCCAATAAATTTTTTATTTTTATTAAAAATCGAGGCAATTTTTTTGGTTAAAAAGTGGAATTTTAAACCGCGCAAGGCCCAAGAATTTTAAAATTTTTTTTTGTTAATTGAAGGTTTTTTAATTTTTCAAATCCATTTTTTTTTAACCTTCCTTATTAAATCACCAAGCTTAACAAAACTCCAACTCCTTTTCCTCTTGGAAAAATTTTGGTTCCAAGCCAAACCATTTTTCGACCTAAAGTCAACCGAACTTTTGTTTAAATTCCCGGGTTTAAATTGGAAGCGCCGTTTTTTTTAGTTGAATTTGGCGAATGCGGGAAAAAAAAGCTTTTTCTTTGCCCTTAGACGTTAGTTTTTCACGGCACAAAGAAACTTTTCAAAAGTTTTCAACCCATATTGGCGTAGTTAATGGAAAGGAAGTAGAAAGGGGCACGGGGAACAAAAAAGAGCCAAACAAAAACTCCATAGGAAAGCCATTTCCACGCACCTGGAAAAAGGGAGAATCCTTTCGAACCATAAATTAAAAATAACTTGGTTTTTAAACTCTAATTTTTCCCCAAGACCCCCCACCTGCCTGAAACAAAAACGGAACGCCCACCGGTTCCCCTTTTGTGTTTTTAATACCTTTGCGGTTACTTTTTCCCAAAAACCCTGGAAAAATACTTTTAGTACCAAATTTTTTTGGGGTTTCGCTTTTTGTCAAACTCCCGGATTAGAAAGTTCAGGAAACGAATTTCATTTTCCTTTGGTTGGAACCGGAAAAAAAACTGGGCCAACCGATCGCTCATTTGAATTTCCCGGGTTTTTTTTTTCGGGAATTTTTCCTTACCCAATTCGAAATTTAAAAAATTGGGAAATTTAGTTCCAAAATTGTTTAAATTTTTAAATCGTTCCCCGGGAAATATTCATAATTGGGCTTAACTTGGCTTTCCCTCTTTTTTTCTCTTTTTGATTTTTTACAAATTGTTTTATGTTGGGCCGAAACCGGTGGCAAAAAAAAATTTTTATCCATTTTTCGTTTTAAATTTTTCTAAAAAATTTAAAGGCTCTTAAATCGGCCCGCAAACTGCCCTTAAAAATTTTTTAAGTTTCCCCAAAACTAATCTTTTAGCAAATTCTTTGACCACAAAAAAAATTCATCTTGGAATAAATCTTGGTATAAAAATTTCCCAGGTGAAAAACCCTTACTTTGTTTTTGGATTTTTCTTCACCCAAAAAAAAAAAATTTTTGGCGTACTTTTTCCTTTAAAAGGTCATTTTGGTTACCTTTTTGTCCAGGTTTTTTGCAAACCTCGCAAAATTGGTTCGGAACAAAACCGGGAAGCTTTCCAAAATCAATTCGTTTCGTTTTTAGCGCCGGGAAATTCTTGTTTTTTCTGGAGCCCCAACCAAGGCCCCGAATTAATTTTGGAATTAAATAAAATTTGGTGTTGAAAAATTTTAATTCCCAATTATTTAAAAATAGGTTTTTTTTTAAATTTTCCAATTTTAATTAGCCTAAAATTATTTGCCTCCAACCAAATTTTTTTTGCCGTGGGTCCTAAAGTCCATTAACCCTTTAAAAGGCCCAAGGAAAATAATTTAATAAATTAAAACCCAAAAGGGAAGGGTCAAGAAAACCATTTTCCTTTTTGTTTGGTAAATAAGGGCAACCCAAACGAATTTTACAAATTTCTAAGTAAAATGGTTTTGGGAAATTTAAATTTTTTTTTAACTTTATATTGTATTTTCCCAAATTCCGTTTTCCCTTAATTCCATGAAATTTTAAATGAATTTCTAATTTTTTTTTTATCAATTTGATCGGAATTGATTGTGACTCAGTTTCTGATTTTAAATACTTTATCGCGACGGCCATAAAATAGTCGTAGCACTTCAGTGTTTCCTATGCCTTTACAATATCTACAGGTGGCTGGCAATGTTTTGTTTTTCAATGTCACACCATGTTATTGGGGGACATTAGTTTTGTGAATACTCTTTCCATTTAAGTATGATTGAATTTATTTCATCGAACTATGTACGTCGATCTGAGTTGAATAAAAGAAAACGGAAAATCGTTTTAAAAAAAATTGAATACTATATAAAATTGATAAGTGATGTCACAACTGAAACAAGTTTGGACGGTCCAAAAACATCTCAATTGAAAATATCCGGCTATAAAGTTTCGTTTCGCATTGAACGATGAGAAATGCATCGACTTTCAGTTAAAATTTCGTGATTCATCGCGCTAAGGTTACTGATTCTTTTACTGGTCTTTTGTTTTGATCTTTTTTACACGTTTGAAAAATCAAAAAAAAAAAAAAAAAAAAAAAAAAAGCAAAATAACAAATCGAAATGTACGAAAATGAAGTAAAGAAAAATTAACAAAACACTAAAGTGCGTGATAACATTGAGCAGCAGAAGCAGAAACGTTGGCGCATGAGAGAATTTGCCTTGCTAACAACACAAAAAAAGTCAAGAACTCAAAAAAGTCAACACCACTGTGCAGTCTCGTTCACTCATGATCTTATAAGCCACGTTATTTTTTTGTCGTCGTGTTTGTGTCGTGTATATAATTATACAGCTGTACCGATTGTTGTAGATACATTTCGAAATCACCAAAAGCAAAACTCAAAACAGATCGGCTTGAGTTTCCACATCGCTAGCGGGATTATTTGTGTGTCTCGATTTCCGCGGCTGAGGCTTTGACGTCATCACTTCATGAGCAGATTCCACCAATGACTAAGGCGATGCCATGAATGCAGATTATAAGTTTGGAATTTATTAAGGTAAATGTTGGAAAAGGCAGTTTTATGATGCTTTTTTATCGAGGTAACTAAAACTAGTTCACTTTGCGTAGAGAAAATATTCGGTTGTGGTTGAGTGCTACATATGTATACATAGGTATATGTAAAACTTCAATTTGCTCACACTTAAATTGAATATTCAAAATATGTGATCAAACTTAAGTGCACATAAGATCTTGTCCAAAGTAAAATATCTTCAAAATACGTTCATACATGAGCTAAAAAGCAAACCCAAATAAATTCTTACAAAATCATGATATTTGAAAATGGATTGAACAAACCTTAGCACCC
The DNA here is from genome assembly GCA_020466095.1 of Chlorops oryzae. Lineage (NCBI taxonomy): Eukaryota > Metazoa > Arthropoda > Insecta > Diptera > Chloropidae > Chlorops > Chlorops oryzae. Next base: position 24,802 of record JAIPUU010001288.1, read on the forward strand.
TGTCCTCATTTTACATATCTACATACCTTCAGAGCCATTAACTCATTTCTCATTTATGTCGACTTAAGCTACTCTTCCGTACTGCCACAGATATATTGCATACGTATTTAATGAACTTAGAACCACGATTTTATAATTTTTTTTTTAGACATTAGAATGCCACATGATCGTCTAGTAAAGTCAACAAAGAAAACTTCTCAAACTCGAAATTTTTTCTATTTAGCAATGAATAATTTCTCAACTCATTTGTTGATTCACAAACAGTTCTCGCCGCCAATAAGAGCCATTTAAATTAAAATGAAATATGGTGATTATAAACGAAGAGCGCTTTTTAGTACAACAATAGTTTTTATTTATTTTTAGTAATTGGAATGGCTCAAAGTCTTGCATTTTAACTACGTCTCTTATGTCCAGCGCATACTATAAGAATTTTCTCATTAATTTTTTTTTTCAATTTTATTTTTCTTTTTGTTGTAATTTTACACAATTTTTGCCCTTGTCTAGACGAGTTTTATTTTGCATTTATTTCAGACTCACGTTCAAATTCAATAACGTCGCCTGCGCTTTTGGTGATCTCATATTTTGTTTGCATTCGATATTCGCCTAAGAAAGACATAAATAATTTTCGCTTATTCCATGATCAAGAAATCGAAATTCAGTGATTTTCACAATTCAGGTCGAATTTCCAATGCATTTATTTCCAATGAATTCGACCAATTAACTAAACGCGATGGAAAATTTTTTGATGGAATTCGAAAAGTCAATGAAAAATTGGCCAATTTAATTTCAATGTTATGATTTGTTCATGAATTTTGCAATGCCTGAGAGGCTTTCTGGTCTGGAATAGAAATATTTTGATTTGAAATTTAATTTCTGGCCAGCGGCCAACAGTGCCTACCGCCTACAAAGTATACGAGACTGTAAGCGACCTGAATAGTAGTAGCAACAAATTATACGACATTGTAAGCGAACTACCTACCAATAGCTTACAAAGTATGCGAAATTGTAGGCGACCTGCCAACCAAAAGCGTACTTTATGTGGTAGTGGTACGCGTTCACTCTACATAACGGTTAGTACTCTGAACAAATTTTTGCGAACAATTTTGCATTAATTATATCAAATTGGAACCTTAGAGTGAAATACTTATTTTTTCCAGTCTTCTTCTTTTTCTTAGCAATTATTAATCCTTGGCCTGTCGCTGGCTTTATCACTCTAGTAGGAAGAGTGAGACCTACAGTTTAACTCCGTCTCGGAACGGCAAACTGCTTTATAAAGAAATTTTTTTTGTTTTAATATAGAAGCTTCATCGGTGGATTTGCCACGAACCACTTCTTCCTTCCAGTATTACGTTTTATTAAGAGAGTTCCCAAAAAATCGTTGTGCCCAAACTTCAGTGTATGTAAGCTTTGCCGTGGCAACACTCTCCTCTTGAACATGTATCCATTCACGTGTTGTGCGAAGATAAGCTGGAACCCCTCTTCTCTCACCCTCTCTGTCTGTTCTCTCTCTCTCTCTCTCTCTCTCTCTCTCTCTCTCTCTCTCACTCTCTCGGCACAAAAGCCTTCTACGCGCACTACATCTTTTCGAAGTCATAAATTATGGATTTTTGACCTTCAATGAATTTCGTTTCAATTGGAACTTGACCTAGGAAATTGCGTCGTTCGCAAAATTATTGAAATACCGCTACAATTCTACCTACATCACATACTCCGCTCGCATGTTAGCTCACAAACTATTAATTAATTTATTTCTTCATCGAGAAAAAGCCAACAAATTATGTCCGCGCCAGTTGGTCTGCTCCCAAACCAATTGTAGCGCAAAACCAAAATCTTAAAAATGCAAATATGTTGGCGTTCAAAATATGAGGAATTCTGCTTTATAAAAATATATGGGCTGGAATTGAATCTCCCGGAAAACTTGACCGGAGTCTTTCTTCGAATTCTGTTATCTTCATTGACATAGCTGCAATCGCAAAAATACCGGCTGATAAAATTTTGTTTTATCAATTTTTTGTAAACATTTTCGCGATCGAAAAAACGGAAATTAAGAACCAGCCAAATAAATGAAATTTCAAAATTTTTCGCAAATTTCTCAAACGTAGCGACATGACGGTATTTTATGTTTACACAAATCTTCATATTATAAATAAAAATAAATCAAATTGCAAAAACGCTTTGTTTGGCATCTAAAAATAACGCCACAACATCTGTAGATGTATAAAATTTCAGCACATTATATTGCATTTAAAATCATTTAGCGGAATGAAAAACGAATGAACACACTCGCACATACATCCATGTATGATGTATTAACCCAGCGGGAAAAAGGGTAAGCCCTGAAATTTTTCGTTCAATATTTCGTCATGGAATATAGAAGGAATGATTTATCGCATGCTAAAGTAATGGAGGATTTGCTGCAATAGGTAATGCCTTACCGATTTCCCTTACCTTGTAAGCGAAAACTTCATGCTGTCAAAGTGCTTTTGTCTAGAAAGATTGGCTTACATATCAATGCATAAAGTAAGCCTTACGCTCTTGCTTACGTCGTATGGTAAACGTTCGGCTATACATAAATTATCTGAATACTGAATTTCTGCCTTACATGGTAAGCGAAATCGGTAATGCCTGATTTTCCAATGACATCGCTGTGTTAAAATTCAGGCATTACGTAAGGGTGGCTCGCATTGAAATTCTTGTAG